>JBBPSU010000184.1:0-18719 GCA_038093755.1 Tylopilus microsporus | reverse complement strand
GGGATCTATTATAAATGCTAAAATGGAACTTTAAATAGAAAATTAGTTGATTATGTAATGATTTGTAATGATGATATAAGCATTATATAATCATATTTGATCATGTGACATTTTAATTATGCTTTGTCATCATTCTCACAGTCTGTCACAACTTGGGCAGGTCTGTCACACTCTGGGAAGTCTGGAGTCTGCTGGAGACTCTGGAGACAAGGCTAAGGGAAAGTGCTAGTTTGCTGATGAACTCATCAAGAGTTAGGGACGAACCTATCATTCCCTTAGATCATTTCTTTTGTTAAGGACCTAGTTGGACTTGTCCTTCAGGATCCCTTACATCCCTTCAACTGGAGCCCACCGCGAGGGACTCTACAGAGTTGTCTAGAAGGACACTTCGATCTAATCCTCGATGCACAGAGCTCGAGCAGCTCTGTGCACAGTTCCAGGAACTCAGTCTTTCTGAAGATTCTGATTTTTTGACACCTGTCACTCCTGACAGGGCACGTCACACGTGGATAGGCACACCGGAATCCTTCAGAATGCCATCGCTGATTTCAAATTCACCGTTGCTAACGTCCGGACAGTCACCTATCAACTCGCCACATCTCCCTACTGTTCCTGAGCAGCTTCCTGCGCTGCAGGAACAAGACCCATCTGATCCTTTCGATCTCAACTCACTTCCAGTTCCGGGCGGATTTTTCCAGTCGTCACCCCGACGACCATATCTATCTGAGCCCCAACCATCCGGATCGGTTTTATCTCCCTTAGCTCCTCTATCTCCTCTCACCACTTACTCCCCTACCTTCGTCTTTTCCCTCTCCCGTTGTACCTGCCAATGTTCCGCTACCCTCTCCTACACGATCATCACCTTCTCTCTCATCCCTACTACATCCTAGCCCGCTTTCCTCTCCTTCCGGGAGTTCCTTTAACACTCTGCTACCTACCGCTCCAGTCCTACCAACATCCTTACTAACCATCCGCTCTAGTTGATCCTATTCCTACTAGTGTTCTCCTGCAGCCATCTGTAGCTGTCCTTCCACCAGTTCTTCCTATTCCTATTGTTCTTCCTGTTCCTGTTGTTCCTCTACCTATCATCCATCCAAATCCTCCCCATGTTATGGCTAACCAAGGATTTCAGATGCTCCTCCGGGGTACCCAGAATGCTCTGAAGTTCGATGGCAAATCCCCTGCACAGCTTCCGCGCTATTTAGAGGATATAGACTTCCTCGGGGTTGCTGCCAGACTTACGGACGAAGAAAAAGTCAAAGCTGCTATCCGGTATGTGGACCTCGATGAAGCGGAGGTTTGGGAAACCTTACCGTCTGCGACCGCTAATCCGGCCGACTGGGCAGCATTTGTTGCAGCAGTCAAGCAGCTCTATCCGGGCTGCGAAGGTACCAACAAGTATTGCCGAGCTGACCTTCAGTATCTTGTAGAGGATTACAAGGCTAAGCCAATGCGAAGCCAAGAAGACCTAGGAGAGTACCAAAGGAAGTTCACAAAAGTGGCTTCTCATCTCCTGAACGCCCAGAAACTATTCGAGACCAAGAGGAACTCCTTGTTCATGCAGGGGTTCCCTCCTGAGGTCAGAGATAGGATCTGCCACCAGCTTCTCATAGTGAAGCCGGACCTCCATCCAGATGATCCATATCCAATTGAGGACACGGTGGCAGCAGCTAAGTTTCTTCTAACTGGTTCTGCGCTTCGTTCTCTCTATGCATCAACCCTGGCAGCACCAGATCCATCAACTGGTGCACGATCCTATCGTCCCGCAAGGGCACCAGGAGTCGCCGCTCCAACGGCTACTCCATCCGGAAGTTCTTCCACAGCGCCTGTGAATCCATCCATGACTACAGTGCCCTCAGCACCAAAGCATGAGGTTCACACACACATGCGAACTGGGTGTTGTGCATTTTGTGATCTACCCAGACACTTCATTCCGGAATGTCCTCATGTCCAGGAGTATCTTGCTTCTGGCAAGGCACTCTGAGGTACCGACAGTCGATTATATCAGCCTGACGGCAAATGAATCCCTAGGATCCCTGGCTGTAAATGTCTTAAGGACACGCTGGACTTCCTTCAGGGTTCACAGTCCTCCGATGCTCCCGCTCCTGTCCGGAGTTCTTCTTCTATCCGCGATGTCCCTCTGCATATGACCACGGGTATTCTATTCTTATCCTATCCTACTGACGCTATCCTTGACATCGAACCTTCCACCTTCTATATGGCGGAAGACAAGCCAGATTACACTCCACCCGCTTATGCTGACCCAGCTTTCCAACCTTACTTTGCAGAAGCCTGGGCTACCTTCAAAGCCAACAAGGCAATGAAGGATGGACGAGGGAAGAAAGTCCGATTTGACGGCATCGAAGTTCCCTCTCGTAAGTCTGGTCGCCCGGACCCAAGATCAGCGACCGTCATGGAGGAGACACTATCTCCGAGTCCGGAGCTTCAAGGAGCTTCCTCGCCCTCTCCGAGTGCACCTGCACGTCCTCCAACGCCCCCTGTCATTGTAGCCAAGTCTCCTTCAACGAGTGCATCCTCGTCACAATCCTCTTCTATTCCTCCTAAACCTTCTAACGTATCCGCAGCTTCGGAAAGTGCTCCGCTCTGCGCTTCCGTCTCTAACCCAACTCTTTTCCCTGCTCCACAAGGGCAGTATAGGTATTCCTTCCCGCTGGAAGACGAGTCCGCTCCGAGGAGAGTCCTGGATACGGTGTTGCAAACCAGCATACCTGTCCCAGTTAAGGACCTCTTCGCGGTAGCGCCGGAGTTCTGGAAGCAATTCCGCGACCTCACTACCACTAAACGTGTACCATCAGCTAACTGTGTACAGGTCAACAAACTGTCCAGCCGTGATCCGCACTTGGTGGAACGTGAATGGGGAGACGTTGTCCTGCATAAGGATGACAGTCTTATCGTTGCTCACCACAGTGTACCCCTCCATGCCATTGATGCATCGGTGCAAGGCATGGGACAGACAATCCGATGTGTCCTAGACTCTGGGTCCGAGATTGTAGCCATGCCCAAACGGGTGTGGGAGGAGCTCGCACTTACTGTCTGCTCCAATCATATTATGCATTTGTCATCCACTAACACCTCCACAGACCCAACCCTTGGTGTCCTGGAGAATCTTGAGCTTGATTTTGGTGCTGGAGTTGTTCATCTCCAGGTTCAGGTCATTGCCAAGGCCAACTTTGATCTTCTTCTTGGCCATCCTTTTCATTGCCTTATGAGTGCTACTACGAATGACTTCTCTGACGGAGGTCAGACCATTACCTTACGAGATCCAAATTCCAGAAAGGAGTATAAACTCCCTACGCGTCCTTGGACCGAGGGATGTCCGTGATGTCGTCGCGGTCTCCATTGCCAGAACCATCAGGCAGTCATCAAAATGGGTTTTTAGGTGCTGATGATCCACCTAATGGTTGGGAAGATCCTACTAACTACGCTGGCTTTTCCACTTTCGAGTCCTGTTATCCGTTCCTACGTCTGACCATATCCGTGTTCCTCTTCCGTTCCTTTATGAGTCCGAGGAGACATGCTTCAATGTTCTCCACTCCAGACAAACCAACACCTTTTTCCACTGCTTTGCAAGTGGATTACTTATCTTCTACTCATACTGTCCTTAACCCCCATGTCCTCTCTGCATTACGTGCTATGCACTTCTCATCCTTTCTCCGTCATTCCCTAGCTTACAAACCGGTTGCTAAGAAGGTCCAGTCCATTGTCGCTCCTTTAGACGATGAGTTCTGTGTCCTCCAGGTGCTTCCTAAAGATCCACTCGCGGGTCTATCACCACTTCCTATGCATCCTCCTGACTTCTTTCCTGGTGTCTGCTTCACCCAGGAGCATGCTGACCTCCTAGACCTTGACCCAGCCAGATGGTTGTGGCCTGAGGAACTCAAACTCATCCACTGGTTAGTCTGTGACCATGAGATGGCCTTTGCTTGGATTCCTACTGAGTGGGGTTGTCTTGATGAGCGGTACTTTCCTCCCGTCAAGATTCTGACTGTTCCACACACTCCGTGGATCCTCTGCAACATTCCGGTTCCTCCATCCATGTGGAAGGAAGCGATCCAAATCATTAAGGATTGCATTGCATCCGGAGTTTACAAACCGTCCGTCGCAGCCTACTGATCCTGGTGGTTTTGTGTACTCAAGCAGGACGGCAAGACCCTCCGTCTAGTCCACAACTTGCAACCGCTTAATGCCATGACGATCCGGGACTCTTCCGTCCCTCTGTTTGTCGAGCACTTCACGGAATCCTTTGGCGGATATGCAGTCTATGGTATGATGGACTTATTCGCCAGATATGATCAGCGTCCACTGCATGTCGAGTCTAGAGACATGACTACCTTTAACACCCCTCTGGGACCTCATCGTTTGACTACTATTCCTATGGGTCACACTAACGCTGTACAGATCTATCAGGCAGATATGGCCTTCATCCTTCAGGATGAGATTCCAGACCATACTATGCCATTTGTCAACTACCTTCTGGTCAAGTCCAGACCATACTATGCTGTTTGTCGATGACCTTCCGGTCAAGTCCGGAACCTCCCGCTACCAACGGGAGGAAGGTTCCTACAAAACCATTCCGGAGAACCCTGGCATCCACCGGTTCATTTGGAATCACCTTATCATCGTTAACTGCATCCTACAGCGTTTACACTGGCAGAATGTCGGTGCAACTATTTCCACCAAGAAGTTTGTGCTTGCTGCTCTGTACGCTACAATTGTCAGACACAAGTGCACCTTCGAAGGCCGGATCCCTCATGAAGCGAAAGTTCAAAAGATCCGTGATTGGCCCGAGTGCCGGAACCTTACACACTGGCAGGTCCATGAATTCCTAGGTACATGCAGTGTTGTCCGCATTTTCATCAAAGATTATGCGAAGATCTCCCGTCTGCTGGTGGACCTAACCCAAAAGGGCGTCCCTTTCGAATGGGGCAAGCCCCAGCAGGCGGCAATGCAACATCTTAAGGATGAGATAATAATGTCTCCTTCACTCTGGCACCTGGATTATGAGTCCGGCCAGGAAGTCATCCTTGCAGTAGATACGTCCGTCATAGCTGTTGGATATATCCTATTGCAGGAGGGAGATGATGGGAAGTGCTATCCAAACTGCTTTGGCTCTATAAGCCTGATGGAAGTGGAGAGTCGCTACTCCCAAGCTAAACTCAAGCTTTACGGACTTTCCCATGCTCTACGCGCAGTCCACATTTTCATATTCGGAGTTCCTAACCTTACCGTTGAAATGGATGCCAAGTACGTGAAAGGGATGATCAACAATCCGGATCTCCAGCCCAACGCAACCATAAATCGGTGGATAGCTGGAATCCTCTTGTTCTCCTTCCGTCTTGTCCACGTCCCTGCTGACCGCCATACCAGAGCGGACGGACTATCCAGACGTCCTTCCTCCGAGAACAATCCTCCGGAGACTGATGACTTCAAGGATTGGCTGGATGACGCATATTCTTTCGCTATTGTCCTTCTCAACGACCGTCCTTTCTCTCGCTCTTTTTTCATCGATCCTCTCTATCCTTACAGGTTACTACCCCAGACCACCCTGGTCTATTCTTCCGCTTTCACCTCAACGATGGATGCAGAGCAGATCGATCCTGCTGTCGTAACTGATCCCCCATCCATTCCTAGGACACCAAAAACTATCGAGAAAGACATCCGCTTGGATCGTATCCATGATTTCCTTCAGACCCGTGAATGTCCTCTGGGTCTCAAGGACTCTGCATGGGTATCATTCGTTTCCGCTGCTTCTCGTTTCTTTTTCCTCAATGATAAATTCTGGTGTCATGAACCACATGGACGTCACCAGTTAGTTGTTTCACATGAGAAGTGGTATGGACTTATACAGGAGGCTCACGATGACCTCAGGCACAAAGGTGTCTACACTGTCCGGACCTGTTTGCTCTTGCACTTCTGGTGGCCGATGTTGGCTCAGGATGTAAAATGGTTTGTCCGGACCTGTCACGAATGTCAGGTCCGGCAAACGCAAAAGCTTCATATCCCTCCTACTGTTCCGCTTGTCAGCGGTCTTTTCCAGAAGACACATTTGGATACGATGCTGATGCCTCGCGCCGGAGGTTATCGGTTCATTGTCCAAGCATGATGTGCTTTGTCCGCTTATCCGGAGTGGCATATGTTGCGGTCCGAAACTGCGCACGCCCTCGCTACATTCATTTTCGAGGACATCCTATGTCGTTGGGGTGCCTTATCCGAGATTGTTACTGACAACAGGCCTGCATTCATGCTAGCCCTTGACTTCCTCGCAGCGAAATACCACATCCGA
The DNA here is from genome assembly GCA_038093755.1 of Tylopilus microsporus. Taxonomy (NCBI): domain Eukaryota; kingdom Fungi; phylum Basidiomycota; class Agaricomycetes; order Boletales; family Boletaceae; genus Tylopilus; species Tylopilus microsporus. The sequence goes on along the minus strand of JBBPSU010000184.1, from coordinate 12,415 downwards.
CATATCCGCATCTCCCCCTACAACTCCCAGGCTAATGGTATTGTCAAAAGACAGCACTTTGATGTCCGGGAGGCCATCATGAAAAGTACCCTGGGGGAGGAGTCTCACTGGCCTCGCACAGCTCACTCCATTTTTTGGGCTGAAAGGGTAACTATAATCAAGTCCGTCGGACTATCGCCATATTACATGGTCCACGGCGTTGAACCACTTCTTCCTTTTGACTTATCTGAAGCTACTTTCCTTGTTCTGCTTCCAGATTCAGATCCATTCTCGTCGACCGGACTGATTGCTTGGCAAGCCCAACAGCTCCAAAAGCGTCAGGAGGACCTATCTTTGATTTGGAAACAGATCTTGGAGTTGAGATTCCAGTCGATCAAGCAGTTCGAGACCACATACAAGAACCGGATTAAGGACTACGATTTCAAACCCAGAAGTCTTGTCCTTGTCCGGAACTCTAGGGTCGAAAAGGAACTAAACTGGAAAATAAAACCAAGATACCTTGGTCCGATGGTTGTCCTCAGAAATCGGATCGTATGTCCTGGCAGAGTTGGATGGCACAGTTTCCAAACTACGTTATGCGGTGTTCTGCCTGCTTCCGTATCATCTGAGGCTCCATACTTCTATCCCTGTCACAGCCCTCACTGGACTGGACGACGACCATCTCAATAAGTTGGTTGGGGAAGAGATTGAAGAGCCGGACGATGAAGATCCGGACCTAGTCCATATGGATTAGTGTCCTCCGCTCTGAATATACCCTGTCTCACTACGTATGCATTTTACCCCGGGCTTTGTCCGGTGATCTCCATCTCACCCCAGTATTCGTCCAGTGACTCGCTCCGATCCAAACAACGCTTATAAAACAGAATAGAAAAAGTCAAACTATAAAACCAAAAAAAAAAAAACATAGTATCATACCTTTCTCCATGCTATCACAACTCGCATCTCCGACGCCTCGATCTGTGTCCCTAATCCTCCTATATAGATGTGAATACTCTTCGAACGCATAAGGACACTGCACTCTTTTTTTACCCACTTTTCTTCCTTTGCAGGTCCGGCTTGTCTGATACCTTGCTCTTTGGGATATCCGCCACAGGCATAGACTTGTAAGACGAGCAGGACTCTCGCAAACAGTTTCTGTTCTATTCCGCTCATTATAACTTTACTGATACATACGTTTCCATTCCTAGACTTCTGTTGTGCGATCAGACTAGGACATGGACTTTGACGGACCGGACTTTCTCGGACTCACTCCACTGTGGACCCGGACATGATATTGCTATTGGTACATACAGAGGACACGAGACTATCTACTACAGAGTACTTTGGAGGTAGTGAAGGCGGCGCTCAGCCTTGTTGAGCTCCTCATTCCAGGTCTCTACCTCCACCTCCAACTCCTTTTGCCGCAGCCGCAGTGACAGCCCTTGAGCTTGCAGGCTCAAGACGATCCAGAGCGTTTGAGACATGCTTTCCCGGACCGTCGTCGAGCCTCACTCTCGCACTGCCCTTTCCTTCCCCTTCTGCAGCACCAGAGCCTCCTCCTCCTCCTCCTCACTCTCGTCCTCATCCTCCTCTTCCGGTGTCTTCCTCGGCTGGGATGGACCAGCGCGAGGTTGGGCTGCGAGTATCGTTAGCAGAGGTTGAGGATATCAAACCAATGGCTTACCACTGGCAGCGGGGGGAGCCTTCCCCTTTCCCTTTGACAGGGTGCACTTCGCCCTGGCCTTGTAACAGGCCCGACACGCGTTCCCCTTTGCACCGAAGCACGCCAGGTCCCACGCATCGCACCGCTCACACCTCTGGGCCCAATCCTTGTCGTTGGGCTGCCGCACTACCCAGTCCTTGTCCCTCAGCGGGATGAGCTCTCCAAGGATTATCCGGGGGAGCAGTCATGCATCCCCCTCTTGAACCGTGCTGGCGACGACCTCCTCCTTCTCGCCTTCGACCTCTCCACCTCTCGGGGTTGGCGGCACACCCTCCGAAGCCTTTGCATGCTATGGATCGTTAGTCCATGTGTACCAGAGACAGGAGCGCTCACTTACCTTGCACGGCTCCACCACTACCTCCATCGTCCTCTTCAGGCGGTTGGACGGTGTTGCCAACACCGCCGTGCTCGCCAGTGGTCCCACCAGTGTCTGCGAGCACTCCACTTCCATGCGCTTTGCAGCCGCAGCTGCCTCCTCCACCGCCTTCTCCTTTCTTGCCTTGACGAGCGCAGACCACTCCATGCACTTCTCCTCGCATTCCTTGACCTGAGCCCTTGTCTCCTCGTCGAGCTTGACCGGAACGGCGAGGTCCACGCATACCGATGCGGCATCCATCAACTCCCCCTATCTGTGTGTCAGTATACGAGTGCGCTGTAAGGAACTACCGTTCCTTACGGTTGTAGGACCTATCCTATGACCTCTACACAGCTTCCCTATCATCGTCACTCACGTCCTTAGTGATCCTATTCACCCGCGTCATGTCCGTCCACTGTCCATCGTTGTCCGCTGGTCTGCTCCTACAGGAATCGTCCGGAATGTCCTGCCCTTTGTCCGCAACAGTCCGTGTCACACCGGAATGTCATTTGAGGTTCGTGACCACTTTATTCTATGACGTTGGACATCTTGGCTAGTTCCTTATGGTTTCGACATGTGAGGCACGAGGTACTTACACTCCATATGGTCCTGTCATACTTATTTCAAATTGGTGTTGTTATGGCAGTCTGGAGTATGCTCCGGACTATAAACTGTTTGTCAGATGATTTGAATGCATCTTGCGCCCATTAGCATTGATCACACTTCGCTCGTCGTCCTTTCGTTCGTCCTCATCGTCCTCATCGTCATCCGCTGTATTATCACGTCCGCTATCGTCCGTCACGTCCGCATCCGTTCCGACCGCAGTGGTCACAACAGTCGTCACTCTCTACGCACCGGGCAACCGTCGTCCATCTATCATCGTTCGCCTCTTGTCCTCCTTGAAGCCTCCCAAGTTCTTTTCCGTCCATCCCTCCTGGTTTCCTGAGGTCCGGACCTCCTTAGGACCCTCCGGACTCTTCTGTCTTTAGGTCTCCTCCTTCATCAACTCATCAAGAGTCTCTTTAGGGACGAACCTATCATTCCCTTAGATCATTTCTTTTGTTAAGGACCTAGTTGGACTTGTCCTTCAGGATCCCTTACATCCCTTCAGCGCGTGATCCGAAGACCACACACCAGCTCCCGCTCCCACTCTTTCATCCAGAGGACCTGGTCCTCCTCTAGCCCCTCATCGTCCTCAGGCATCACCTTGTGCCGGACCTCAACCCTCCCGATGGCCTGCTTGAGCGCAGCGCTCGTGGCCTCCTTCTTCTTGGCATTGGGGTCGGGTTTGGCAATGGCAAACAGTTTGCTGAGATGGTTGGACATGTTGCGGTTGACGGATAGAGGTGAGATGCGAAGGAAGGAAATTAAGGTCCACCCTATATACTCCCGCGATTCAAACTCCGCATTGTTTCCATGGAACCAATCAACAAATGCAGTCACATGACCGCGTCACAGATCACATGACACTGACTGGGGACAGTCAGAAACAAAGTATCCTTCGGATGTAAGGAACTACCATTCCTTATGGTTGTAGGACCTACATCTGCAAAACCAGGATTTTGTCATAGCATCCATAGCAATCATAGCAACCATAGTACTCAAATAGTTTATCCATAGTGTTGATAGTGCCATAGTTCACATAGAGTAGAAAGACTAGCACAGTATATCTCCAGGATTTTCAGTGCTTTCCTATCTTGAACAGAATCATGGTGAAGGCCACAATTGTACAATCTGTGTAATCATCACACTGTCTGTGAGCCTAAGTGAAGTAGTATACAGGCTGTGACATACTATATCACTACTACCAATGTGAAGTGGGTCTTAAGCTGCCAGTGAGAGTCTAAAAATTTTGCATCAATCTTTATCCAATAGTTGACTGAGCAATTTATCATCCAAGTCAAAATGATGCCATCTTCCTCAATCTGGTTTTCAAGTTGTACATACACATTGCCTACTGATCATCATATACTAACTAGCTCTGCCTGTATATGTCCACCCTGCCACTTCCACTGCTATGCTTACCTATACCCAGGGCCTCTCAGGCTTATGCATGTATATTAGGCCGGGACAATCAGTGGGACTGTGCAGACAGACTAAGCCCTGCAGAATTGCCAGTGGTCCAACAGACACCTTCCCAGTGAGGTAGACAGGAGGCTGGAACTGAGAGTTGGTGGCGTGGCCACCTTGTGCATTGGCGCTCGAATTGGACATGGACACAGGAGCTGAGACCAATAGTATGTGGCGGCCAGTCTTCCTCATGGCTTGCATCTGGGTTGAGGGTGTGGCAAATTTGTGACACCAGCTCTTTGAACCTTTCTGCTAACTCCTTTCCTGCAGAGCCTGATGTTATCAAGTCCTCGAGTGAGTGGTGCAGGCGAGCGACTTGCCTCCATACTACAGTACCACACCCTTGTTCAAGAACTTCGACTGCTTTTGTAGAAGCGCCATGGCAAAGACAAGCTGAAAACATGTCAGGAATTGATGCCAAATGGCTCTTGGCGAGTTGGCCAAGTATTTAGAGATTGGAAGAGCCTGATGATCGGAGGTATGTTTCATACGCTAGGATCGTCGTGGGATGCTGGAGGCACTCCGAGTCTGCGGCGCGAACCCAGTTTGCAGCGGCTGTCGTATTGGAAGAAGATATTATATTGCAAACATTAGCGAGCTCGGCGTAGTGAGTAAACATCTCCTTGTCGCTTGCCCAATTCAACACTGTGAACCAAGTAGAAAGATGAGCCGTGAGTGCGTGGACACTGTCACGGACTAGTGAGTATCCTGTCAAGAAGAGCGACAAGTGTTGATTACCGAGGTTCAGGCTCTTCGAGTGTCAGTATCAATATGGCAGAGAGTTGTCGATCCTGGATGACTTACTAGTGCCAGATGGCAGATCCACCGTGACTCGATGACTGACGTCGGATCGACACTCACTTCTAGGTCTGTGCAGAGCTGGCCCTTGGATTCTCGTCTAGGTAAGTGTGTGTGCATTTGGAGGACTTGGAAGCGAACGCATACAGGCACTGGCATGCTGCATATCGGACATGGGGGTGAGTGTCTTCAAACATTGGATTTACAAGGCTGTCGACGGGTCCGCCGTCATTTCAGATAACAGACATGAAGCAAAGAACGAATCGCTCACTCTACAACTTTGCCGAGCTCGACTTGCATCATCTATACGCAAGCAGAAAGAATAAATCTTGAGAGCCAAGAGTAGAAGTCATGCGCATACTTTGCTGGCTTCTTTCCCTATGGCAGCAATTGCTATCAGACCTGCGTGCCGCAATCGCCAATCATAGCTAACGGATATGTTGAAAAGCAGGCGGGAAGACTTCCTTCCCCCTAGAGCACACGCAAGACAATCAAGGGACTGTTCATAGACTTGTGGGTAGTTATCATCTTGGGACTCCTCCGAAGGCTTCCAAGAGTATGGGTCAATCGGAACCGGTGCTTAATAGAGGAGGATGAGACGTACATCTACTTCCAACCACACCTCCAATCTGTTACGATACAGACGTGGCGTGTCTTTTTCTTTCCTTTCTCGTTGATGACTCGTTGTGACTTACATCCATGCCTGCCCCAGACTCTTATCGATGACGCGTCCTTTCCTCCACAGGCCTGTTGCTGCGCATCCACGTTTGTTTCCTTTTTCATCATTGTACAATTCTCACCTTATTTCTCACTGGCTCTCGTATCGTACGATTCCTCTCTTCTTTTCTGATTCGCTCCTCGTTATCGTTCCACTTTCCTAACTCGTCGTTGTACCATACACGGACTTGGTCCGTGCGCCATTCCCAACCCTATGAAAGGGTAGTAGCTGTACTTGTATTCCCTAAGCTAGTTCTACGCAATTCACCGTTGCTTGACACTAGTCCAGGCCTAGGGTTAGGTCTGAGTATCTCCTCGCTCCAGCGTCGTCAAGGTTGACTTCGCTCTCGCTTCGTTGTTACTCCTCGCACGGTTGCGCAGTTTGTCTTGGTCGTTATCCGCGCACATCTGCGCCGATTCTCACTAGTTCATGCTCGGTAGCATAACACAATCCATCCTCGGGCAACTCCCCCATGCCTTCCAGACAGGTGTGGACACAGGCGCGGACGATGGCAGGCGTCCAACCTTCTACACCATTAAAGGTTTTGCTTCACTGCGCGTGACCATGCGTTCTAATGCTGCTTTTCGAACTTGCTGCTTTTCGTCATCCTCGGCAGCCTCGGCATCACCTTCGTTGCTTTGCTGTAAGGTCTGTCCAGGTGGAAAGGTAAATGATGTATTTGCGAGGGGATGGCTTTGCTACGGTAGGCGTGGGTCCCGAGTCTGCGGTGGGCATAATCGAGGCCCCTAAGAATGACAACAGTGCAGGTAAATGTGGTGCAAACAGCATGGGGTGAGAAGAGCAGAATGGCATCAGTGAACTCAACAAGGTTTTGAGATGTGCATTTGGGAGTGAGGGAAAGGTGTCCAGCATCAGATAGAGCAACAAGAGTGATTGTGCAAGCTAGTGAGTGTCCGAAGCTTTCAGATACGAGACACAGGCTCGAAGTGCGGCAAGTCGGACCTGTGTGAGATCAGCGTGGTCAAGGTGAGATGTGTGCCATAGGACGCACGTGGACACTCATCAGCAAAACCACCCCTGCTATTAGCCAAGGCTCCAGCACCCACACAGAGACACAGTCTGTCCATTCTAGGGTACACTGTGGGTGTCTGGAGTTTGATGAGATAATCTCAGCAAATGGAGCCAAACCCATTGTGCCATTACCACTCTGCCACAGTCCGTGACAGCTCATTTGTGTCATGGTTCAGACAAGGCGAAAATTTCATTCAACTTTAGTAGGCAATGGGCATAAGATGGCAGCAATTTCTTTGTGCTACATGACATAGTACCTACTAAAACTGTACAGGACAATATTATACTAGTACTTTGTAACTGCCAGCTGACACGACGAGCAAGTACATCTGTTCTATCCACTCCGCTTTCATCTCCCAGTGACGTAGGCATTGTGGCACACATGAGTTGGCGCATTCTTTGGTGCATTTCACAGTATGACCATGACCTCCTCGTACTTGTAAGAGCGAATCCGAAATAGCGACAACACGTACCTCTCGCAAAAAAAAGGCCAGCGGGCGTAGGTTTGGAAGAATGGATTGGCAGAGGGCGGGTTGAAGACAGTCCTAATAGAGTCGTCATCGAGGAATCCAAAATCGGTCGAGGAGCCATGTATGAACCAGACGCAACGAGTGTAGCTTCAGAGGGTATTCCACTCAGCTTCATCGAGCAGTCTGCTGATCGAATAGCGCTGCGAGAAGGTATATCAGAATTCGTGAACGAGGAAAAGTGATACCCACTTTGCCAGACGGCCAGCATGCTTTAGGAACACGTCCCGTTTGGTTGTTCATGTGGGTCATTTGTAAAGGAGCGCCTGATGGATGGCGATTGCTGGTGTTGTCATCGTGATCCAACCCAGGGAACTATGCGTTGACGAATATGAAAGTCGTGATTGCAAATCTGTGTCGCCCGATTGGGGTATCCTTGTCCACAGCGCTGTGCCTGTTGGAGAACGCAGGCGTGCTCTGTACATCCTTGGTACCAGGAACGTCCATGCTCGGGTTCTTGGGTTTGAAGAGACGTTGACGTGTTCCACGGGCATACTGTGACACCAGACAGGTGAGCACCCTGTGTTGCGAACGCGGTTCAGTCAATTACACCAGCCAGTCTTCCGGGCGGGGAATGTGCGTCGTGCCTGCAACCAGAATCATGAGTCATCACCTCTGCAAGAGAGAAGGCGACCATGCACCGACAGTGAGGTACAGCACGATGTCCTCGTTATCGATGCTGCCTTGTCCTTCCCTGGCCCATCTGCCAACAGAATCCTCAGGTTCCTCTCGAGTCTGTGGGACATACTTTCCACTAGGCCACATCCTTCCACCCCTGGCACCCTCTTCGTCCCTCACGACCCACAGCGCCTTGTCCGTAAACGACGCACGACAGGTGATCCATGAATCGGACTTGGTTAACAGCGGGAGCAGACCGCCCTTCATCATGGTCTGGTATGACGACAGTTTCCCGTTCACCTCGTGCGTCCTGTTGAGGTTCGCGATCTTCCAGCGATGCTCGGCGGCCCAGTCAAAGTCCCGTGCGCTGTCCTTGGATTGATCCGTGAGGATGCACTCCTTGAGGTGGAAACCATTGCCCGCAAGTTCTCTCTCGACCCAGTTGGCGCGGCGAGCGAAACGATGTCGGATTCGATGACCGAGTTGGACAGCCCATCGAGCATCGGATCCACGCGGACGGAGAAGATGTGTTGGTGAACATGCGCGTTCTGTCAGACCTGTGTCAGGAACGGGGGGTGGAAAGAGACGAGGGGGATCTGACCGTAGTTGGCATGTGCAGACCATGCTGACCACAAGACGTCTGCTTCTAACGGTGTGTGAATGGCCTCCTGGACGTTAGTCAGTGTGCTTCCAGAGGACGCCAGCATCCTCTTCATGGATGCCCACTGGGTGATCCCAACTAACCTAACCCATGGCTGGACATGCAAAGAAGATGGTGCTCGTCTTGAAGAAGTGGGGTAGTGTTTGTACCAGTCATTGAGAACGCAGAGAGCGAGACAGGACGTACCTGTGGATCGACCAAAGTGATCCAAAAGTTCGCGCCTCAAGTCGAGCTGTCGGGATCGAATGATGGAGCGAAGGTTCCCGAAGGATGAGGACCACATAATGGCTCGCCATTGACGTTTACCTATGGTACTACCACGGTAGAAGCGCCATTGGACTCATCGCATCGGCTTGCTTTCTGGCAAGGTCTCGTGTGGTGCAGCGAGTGTCACCGTGACAGTTGCAGTGGGAGGGGGGTCTTGTCCGAACCGGGTTTGGCGGTGACATGTTGACCTAGGATTATGTAATTAGATGAGTGCACTGCTTCAAGCAAGCACACGTGACTAGTACTGGCTATGCTCACATGACCTTGAAGCTTCAAGCTTCAAGTTGATCGACTTGATGATGTATGCGTAGCACATATGGACTCGGATGACGTCATGATGGGCTGCTTGACTCGGAGGGACACACGACATAGGGCAATTGCTCGACTCGGCGTCAGGTATAAATATGTAGTACTACACGTCGTACATACAACACAAATACAACTAGTTCAATACTACATTCAATCTAGTACAACGTCGAGAGCAGCATATGGCAAGCTTAAATCTGGAAAGCTCGGCATCATTTGAGAGACTATAGACAAGGTTGACTCACTATGGCCGTCACGATGACATCGTAGCGAAGGGACTTCTCGCATTGCGTATTCTGCAGCAACGGACTGTCCACTCTGTCGGATGGAGAAGCGAACATAGCCCACATGTTCATCTGCCTTGTGCAGATCCTCCTGTGCCTTTTCAAGCATGACCCGGTTGAGCTGCAAGGCGATGGTGTTACGATGGACCAGCTCGAATGTGAGGTCCTTCTTGAGTGCAGAAATGACACGATCACTACGAGCAGCCTCCAGAAGGAGGTAAGCCTCCGAACTGTTGCTTGGAGAAAGAGCGCAGCACTGCAGGATTGTTCAGTTAGAAGAGAATCGGCACGAGACCTCGCCGTTCAATCACAACGCACTGAGGTCCCCCCTATTGGCGCTAATCCAACTCGCATATTGTTGAGCACGTCAGCGAGTGAGTGAGGCCAGCCGTCTAAGTCGAATGTTGCAACGGCAGGAGAGACAGGAAGGGACATAATGGCCTGGGAGTCGGAATGTGATTTGGAGTCGATGGGAGTACTGCTAGTGGGAGAGTCGAATGGTGGCATGACGGTAGCAGGTAATGACACGTATGGCTTAGAGTCGGGAGACAGTGGCATGATGGGCTCGAGTAGGGGAATGGGAGATACTAGGGCAACAGAGGAAGCAGGCTTCGGCATGCAAATAACTTGTGTGACGCGGTATGGAAACAAACTGCTGTATAAGTGATATGACGTGAGACACATGTAATGCGGTTGCGTAAATGGCGTGAGGACTGCTGTCACCCCGAAACTGTCCGGATCCTTCATGCCTCGAACGAGAGAAACTCGGAGAAAGCTCAAAAACGTCAGGTGTCCCCGCTGCGGAAAGAAGTTTGGCAGCATTACCAATGTCCTTCAACACATGAACCAGCCTTTGGGCCCATGCTTCGGGAAGTCGCTCTTCGACCCCTTGATTCCTGACGACGATTTTGAACCAGAGGCCCCTCCCGCTCAATTTCCAGAACGATCTTTTACCCCTCACTATGAGCCAGAAGACCCCGTCCTTGACCTCAGTGATTCACGACCCGTTGAAGACGTTCCGATGGACTTGGACGACCTGCCTGCACATGCTCCCAATCCCGACATACCAAACAATATAGGAGTCACAGTTGAAGAATCTCTGGGTCGAGTCATGGATTTGTTCGAAGGATGCAGCGCAGTATTTTCCGGTGGCAAGACCTTCATGGAGATGTTTAGAGAGGACGAATATGCAGAGCAGCGACTGGAGAACATATACTTTCCCTGGGCCTCGAAGGAGGAATGGGCGTTCGCATCGTGGCTGTTGCGCTCGCGTCTTAGTATGGCCGCGATAGACAGTCTCCTTTCACTTGACATCGTAAGTCATTCTAAGTCGGAGTGTATCATGATTGTATTCTGACGCTCCCTAGATAAAAACCATTGCCCTATCCTTTCGATCTGCCAAAGAGCTTCGAGCTCGTGCCGAGATACTCCCTCATGGCCCTCAATGGGTATGCGAAACGCTGAAATCCCTTCACCCCACGAAAAAACCGGTTCGACTCTTTTATCACAATCCCATCGAGTGCTTGCAGGCGCTCCTTAGCCATCCTTTATTCAAGCTGCATATTTCGTTTGTTCCGAAAAGAGTTTGGACGAGCGCCGCGAAGATCTGTCGTGTGTACGATGAGTGGTTGAGTGGAGATCGCGCATGGAAGATACAGGTACGGTTGTATTCACATCTATGTAGCCTCACATTGACGTTTATTAGGAGGAGCTGCCGAACGGTTCCACTCTTCTCGGCATGGTACTTTCGTCCGATAAAACCAATATATCCGTCATGAGTGGAAATCGCATGGCACATCCACTCTTAATCAGCCTCGCGAACATTGACACTCGTATCCGCAGCAAAACATCGTCCCACGCGTATCTTCTCCTCGCGTTACTCCCCATTTCCAAGTTCGCACACAAATCCTCACGTGTTCGCGGCCTTCTTCAAGATCGATTGGTGCACCAGGCGCTCAATATTGTCTTAGCTCCTCTCAAAACCGCGGCCACAGTTGGAGTGATGATGAGTGATCCGGTTGGTAATTTACGCTACTGCTTCACCCCGATAGCCTCGTGGATTGCCGATACCCCCGAGGAGAGCCTTCTGGCTGCAACCGGTCCGAAAGTCTCTTCAATCACCGTGGCTACGTCAAAGAATTTCGGGGACGCTCGTCGACATGAGCCTCGTACGGCAGAGAAGACGCTTGCCGCGATTCAAACAGCATGCTCACAATATTCCCCAACCGACTTCAACAATTTTATCAAGGTCATCAGGCGATTGGGCCTAAACGGAGTGGTTGACCCGTTCTGGAATGGATGGCTGTTATCAGCCCCCTGCGACTTCATTATCCCCAAGATCTTACACCACTTTCTGCGATTCGCGTGGGACCACGATATCCAGTGGTGTATCCACGTTGTGGGAGCTGACGAGTTGGATTTTCGGTTCTCACTCATACAGACAGCTGTGGGGTACCGAGCGTTTGACGAAGGAATTTCCAAGTTAAAGCAGGTGACCGGCCGCGATCATCGTGCGGTTCAGCGCTACATCGTAGCTGCTGTGGCCGGTAAAGCACCGCGGAACTTTCTCATCGCTGTTCGTGCCCTCCTCGATTTCCGATACCTTGCTCAGGCACCAACGTTCACCACGGAATCGCTTCGAAGAGTCGCAGACGCGCTGCAAGAGTTTCATGACCACAAAGAAGCAGTCATTCATCACGGTGCGCATGATAACTGGGAGATACCGAAGCTCGAGCTCCTTCAGAGCGTCGTTCCGAGCATTTCTCAGTCGGGAGCACTCATGCAGTGGAGCGCCGACGTTACAGAACATGCACACATGCAGGAAATCAAGGTGCCAGCTCGCGCAGGAAACAACCAAAACTACTACGCACAGACGCATGCCATCTCGACCGACTGGAGAAGTGTCTTCGTTTCGACCTTGCCACCCACATCGAGGAACGTATGGTGGAGGACATCAGCAAACCAGCACTTCCCCTTAGCCTTGTCTCCAGAGTCTCCAGCAGACCTCCAGACTTCCCAGAGTGTGACAGACCTGCCCAGGTTGTGACAGACTGTGACAGACTGTGAGAATGATGACA
>JBBPSU010000183.1:0-18768 GCA_038093755.1 Tylopilus microsporus | reverse complement strand
TGTAGGTATTGTACATGGGTTTAAATAGTGAAACGAAACGAGCACAGACCGAGCTGTGAACTACTACGTATGGACGAGCGATGCTGCGTACATAGCCGTGCGCAGTCGAGGCTGTACTCATAATAAAGTGGAGTCATACGATGAGCGAATGGAAAAAGAAAAGAAGATCATACGATACGTTAGCCAATGAGAAGGGAAAGAAAGGATGAAATCGTAACACATAAAAACTCCACAGCCACCCAAGTCTCCAAAGAGGTTTTGTCACAAGACAAGATCCTCCACCACATCAGTGACCAAGGAATCTGGCAAGAAAGCTCACCTTTGAGCAAAGAAGACAAGGGAGTGCTATGCTGGTCATGTGAAACAGGGTCAGGAATGGCTCACAGGACACTTTTGTACTGGTACCAGAATGGACCTGAAAGTGCTTGATTCAGCCCCTGACAGCATCAATGGAAGGGAGAATGATCCATACTTGGACCTGGAGTTTCCCAATGCATTCAGCCCAATACCAAATAAGGCATCCAACAAAGTGCTGGCCTTATTCCTCACATACAAAGGGTTTCACCAAAACTTGAGCCAAGGGGCAGTGGAAGGCATACGTACTGCATTCAAGAATATGTGGGATAATGTGTGAGTCAATGCAAGTCATTGTCCTGCAACTGCTGCTCTGAAATTCACATACAGTGATGGTGATACATACTATGGGCCATGGCAATTCAATGATGCCAGGCAGCAATGGCAAGGAAACCCAGTTAACTCTGCAGAGGTGACAGACATCATCAGCTCACTGAAACACAAAGTGAGCTTTGAAGAAGGTGATCAGAAACACTTACTGCCAATGTCAAAGGATTACATGGCCTGGATGCTTGATTGGTCAAGAAAAACATGTGTTGGGTTTGAAGAAGCCCTCAAGTGGATGCACCAAAGGTTATCTGCTGGTGGAGAGCCACCACCAGTGCTCCAAATATGTGCCAAGCAGAAGATGCTTGTTATGTGGCACCTGGAGCAGATTGCATTTGATGCCACAGCATGGACCTTATGGGTGAGACAAGTTGTCAATTGCCCTGCCAGCAATGACTGCAGTGGGCTGAGAGCTTCATGTTGTACATAGGTGCTTTGAGCTGATTCAACTGCATAGGTGGAATATTACCATTGTTGACCATGCTGCAGCCTGTCAACCAAGTGCTGACAAAGTATCTTGCCAGTGAAGAGTGGTTGTTGAGTGACTGCATGACAGCATTTGAGATTCACCTCACAAATCACAAGGGGTGGCAGAGGCAAGTCAACAAGGGTTTGATGGAGCACAATCTTCACTATGCATGACTTGTTGTTAGCTGTCATTTGACAGCTCCATTAACAAATAGTATCCTGCTACAGCACATCTTGCATCACACTGGCAGGTAATTGCTATCACATCTACCCCAGCCTGACCTACCACCCACAGATACCTTCCCATGGCTTTTCATATGATTGAAGTGGCTTGAGCTTGCCCACTACAAATGTGCACTTGCACCTGATGATTGTGTGTTTCCTGTGATGGGTGCTAATGGCATTGTACACCCTCATGAACCACTCTCCCACAACACCATCCAGAAATGGATTGACAAGGTGGTCAAGTGCACAGGCATCCCTGGGTCATTTTTGACCCATTGCTTTCATTATGGAGGGGCACAATATTGTTTCATGTTTGCTCCTTTTGGTCAGTGCTGGACATTGGCAAAGGTGCACTGGTGGGGAGGATGGGCAGAACATGAGTACATAGGTATTTCCATTTCATTCCAAACATATATGTCTTACCTCAGTCATCACAGCACAACATTCTCATCTGGTACCTCCTTGACAAGCTGTTTCAAGAATCGTCTAAGGGAATGATTGAGGACTTTCAAGGTTATGTTTGATCAGAACATTCAAGGATTCAGCAAGGAGATTAGATACGAGATTCAGAAGGTCTAACTTAAGGTACAAGTACAGACTAGAACCTAGATAAAGGTGTGGAGATGTGCACAGACCATGCCCATGTATGGTACAAAGACAATGAGGGAACAAGAGAGAACATGAGAGAACATGTGATGAGCCAATGAGAAAAAGAGGATGAAGTATTGTACAATGTACAAGGCAATGACAAGAGGAAAAGGAAAAGAAGTTGCACAGGGTCACAGCATCCAAAAAGTAGGCGATCGTAACAGCATCATTCTCATTCACTCCAATATCCCAGACAAAGTAGTGTGCAGACTGATTGACCTCACAAGTGGTTGTGGACATGAGAGAGAAGGTTCTGGCCTTGGCTAAATAGCCATTCAACATCAACAATGTACATAACTACTAGTAGATCATTTAACAATCAGTAGTGATCATACATAGTCAATGACAATTCATGCCTATTTTTATTTGGAATTACAAAGTACTATGTGCAGTACCCATGGGTACATAAGGGGTGGGTCATGGGTATATATATGGGTCATGGGTTCATGGGTTGCCAAATCTCAACCCATACCCATGCAGATCTCTAATGTGAATGTCCTGTCCACATATTTCCATCCATCTAGCATGAAGAGGGGAGCACAGATCAAGTAACCCATGTAGACCAGTTTGCACTTCTAGAGAGTCTGGTAATGTGATTGTAAATGATAGAATCAATTTTGAAAGTGTTAGGGAGAATGGTAGCCATTTAGATAAAAAGTATCTGTTTAAAAGGATTGGATGAGATCATAATAGGTAAAGTCAAGAAGGAAAGATTGAAAGAAGTTAGTCCTGCTGCATTTATTGGAGGTCATTGTCTTTGGATCCAAGTAGCAATTTGGTTCCTTGTATGAGTTCATTTTGAACATCTATTTTTATTAAGCCAGAAGGCCCTGCATTCAGCTTTGTTAGGCCATGCAATAGTATATACTAAACCATATATTTCCAAAGCAGAAGTTCACATAGTCTCAAAAGCTAAGAACCAGAGAGGTTCAAAGTAGTACAGGTTAAGCACTGCATTTTTTTCCATTTGGATATAGGGAATAGAAGCCTTAGATGTATTTATACAAGGAAGAGAACTAGAATATGCATACAAGTGTTTCCAAGAAACACCAGACCTCTCAAATTTGTTCCAATCATCTCCCATATCCCATCTATTGTTGCTTGCATAATGACCTCCTATGTAATGACCTAGACAGAGTCGTGATGCTTGAGGGCAAGACAACAGCAACAAGCACCAGTGTTCAAAGCTTCAAGGTCAATCGTCAGACCTAAAGCGAGTAGAGGAAATGTAAAGGAGCAGTATCCTTAATTCAGACTCAAGTCTAGAGATAAGAGAATAACAAGTGGATAAGACTGGGACTATTCGTACTGTACATGGGGTATTTATACTGTACAATACCTAGCACAGACCAAGCTATGTGTTACTATATGTGTACAAGTAAGGCTACATGCACAGCTATGCACAGTCAAGGCTATGTAGACAGAAACAGTAGAAGAAAAGTGGAGTCATAACGAGTCCAATGAAAAAGAAGAAGAAAGTCATATGATCAGTGAACCAATAGGATTAAGGAGAAATGAAGAAATCATAACATCCTAGGTGAAGTGGCATAGACCACCACAAGGGGATTTCTCTTTCAGGTTCTCTGGGTCCTTGAAGATCTTGCCTGTGATGGAAGATCTGGAGGTAATTCTTTGCCAGATTATTCTTTTCCTTCTCCCATATGGTAAATGTTGCTATTTCATCTTCTATCAATGGGAGGATCTGTGTTAACTCTGACATTGCAGCAATTAGTGTAAATGGGTTCAACATTTCCTGTTTCACAATGGTGAGCACTGGCAACATCCTGGATAAGAGCAGAGTAACCTCGAGCTGAAAAGCAAACTGCTTCTCAATGGTAGGAAACACCAATATTGAAGGTTTCTGGATCAACAAGGAGCATCTGGAGGATACAATGAGCAGGATGTGCATTGTGATACCACTGTTTCATGATGCAGTCAAACTCTTTGTTCCACTTGCATTGAGTGAGGATGCTATGATTTGGGTCAATCATGATAAAACCTGAATCAAGCCATCCTGGTCTAATAGATTCCAGGATTTCTTTTGTTTCATGACAATAAGGCAGGTGATCTGCCCTCAAGATTTCAAAACCTTGGAAGTGGACAAGTGCATCTGGAGTAGAATCCCAAGTTAGTATAGATGATGCCCAGCCTGCAGAGCTATATATGGAGAAAAGAGTTTTGTCCTGGTTGTGATAACAAAGGTAAAGCATGCATATGTATGAGATGTTTATACACACCTCAGGACCAATAGCAACAGGGTACTAGTAGGCAAGCCAATTGGAATGGAGAGGTTTGAAGAGGTCAATACATCCAGGGTTAAAATGGGAGTAGGAATGGTAGGAGGGAGGATTATCAGAGAAAAGTCCATTGTATGTATGCTGGGAGAAGAGCAGTAACATAGTGTACCAGAAAAAAATCACAACTAGTGAGTTGTTATAATAAATATCAATGTCAAGGTTGTGCCCAGCATAGTGACCCAAAAAATGATCAGTAGGATCCAGGGAGTCCTGGGGTATTAGGATCTCCTGTCCATCTGTCAAGTATGAAACCTTCAAGAACTGATCCTTTTTGTTGATTTCCAAGTCGAAGATTGGCAAATTCTCTCAAGGCATTTTGAAGTCCATATGTATGGTGGATGAACTGTGTGTGGGTAGGAGTAGGAGTAGATGGATGAGATGGTTCCAGGGAAGTTCCAATTCAAGTTGGAAGAGTGGTAGATTAGATTTGATCATCTGACTGCTTGAAGGTGCTAGCAGGAAAGAGATTCCTGAAAGCATTTTCTAGATTGTCAAAGCTATTGTAGATGTCATAGAAACTGGGGAATTGAAATCCACAGTGGCAGCATTCATTGCTACAACAAAGGCATAGGCAACAAGAACAAGCTAGTAGCAAGCCAGAGTGGCATGCTCTAAGAATGACAATGGGGTTTCTTCCCAGAGTAGGAAGTTGTGCAGCAGGGTATGTGAAGTGAGTTCCCAAAGGAGGACCATAACAAGATCCTAAGGGAATATTGAAAATTTCACTAACCAAAGAAGGATAGGCCTTTTGAATGTGTTCAGGTACTTCAACCTATGGCACAGACAAGGATACAGTTTGATTAGTTGAGCCTATTTCTCAGTGTGCAAGATACCAGAACTGGCCAAGGTATCTTCTGAACTCCTTGCATGTGACAGATGTAGGCATCAGAATGATGGGCTACTTTGTCAGAGCAGGGCTCATAACCTATCAGAACTCTGATAGTCTGATGGTGCAGTACAACAAAGGGATGAGTCAAAAGTAGGAGATTTACTCTTGTTGTGAGGATTCAGAGCCTAAGATACAAACAGTGGAAGCCCAAATCATTAAGATGAGAAGAACTTACTAGTAGATTGACTTGGTGTAAAACCCAGTCTTAATAGTGTCTACCTATTGTTTGTATGTATTGTACCAATGGTAGAGTATGGTAATATTCTAGAACATTATCAAAGATCATGTGATAGGACTATTGTTATTGTCCTACAGCAATAAGGACTCTTACAATCTGAGGCTGAGTGCCCATCCAAAAAGAAAAAAGGTAAGTGTGAGTAGCTTTGAGTGCCTCTTGAATCTTAACAGTATTCTTAGGACCCAGGACTCAAAAGGATGCCAGCAATCGTGCTACTGGCATGTCGGATGGGCTACTCAAGGATGTCATTGTCATCAACATAGACAAGCTGACCAAGAGGGGATGTGCCAAGTGCACCCAAGATATTGATGCGCTCTTCTCGGCTCCATATCTCAAGGATGGCAAGAGATATTGAGACTGTAATTCTTGCTAGTACATTCTACTTTACTTTTTTTTGGCAAACATTTTCATTCATTGTATCAGTGAGCAACTCAATAAATGCATTGCGATCACCAACAAAGCCACGACATTGCGGCATCACCAGCAAGCAGCCCATCAGGAAAAATATCAGCAGTGGGCTGCTGATAACAGCTTCCTATCTATGTTACCCATCAATATGAAAAGCTGCCGAGATGAAAAAGCACATCAACATGCAGCTTTGTCTAGTGCTGGAATTAGTTGCCAGCCATCCCTTGACAGCCACCTCATGCCTGCAGACATGATCATTCGATACTCAGAATCCATGTTTCACAACACTGCCATTGAGTGGCTTGTTGCTACAGACCAGGTGAGCAAATTCTGGCAATGATATTTGAGCCTGCTAATAAACAGGACTACTACAGCCTATCCATGTGATGGAGCATCCAATGTTCCAAAAAATGCTGGACATCACCTTGCATGCTCCCAACAAAATCAAACTGCCCCATCACACCACAGTGCATGAACTCATCATCAACAAATTCAAGATCAACTTCCTCTCACTCAAGAAAAAGTTGTCAGTATGTACTGCAAGTTGATGCATGCTGGTGCTCTTGCTTTACTCACATGACACATGACAGAGCAAGGTTGTTCAAGGATGGACTAGCCTCATGTGCGATGCGTGACAGGCCTCAAACTGTGACAGATACTTTGCTGTCACTGCATCTTGGATTGAAGAAGACATGCCTCATGTGTGGGTGCTCCAAACTGGACTTATTGCATTTATCCAGCTCCATCTTGGGCAGGCACTGTATAAAGCAGTCAAATGCTTAGGTGTTTCACATAAGGTACGTGTATATGTCCATGTCCAAGTCTAGTACTAGTGCTGACCGGCGATCTGTTAGATTGCATATGTTACCTGCAACAATGCCAGCAACAATGACACTATGATGGATGAATTCAGGCATCTTCTTACATCTAAAACAGTAAAACCATTTGATGGGGCAAAACAATGATTGCAGTAGGTCTTTGTCACTCAGGCTGTCCAGCATTTGTGTTTTATTCATCTGTCACAGTTGTATGGTCCATGTCATCAATCTTGCCACACAGGCATTCCTCACAATGTATAGCAAGTCCAAACATTACAATCCCTCTGCACTTGAGACCGACATTGTCATCTCAAGCAATGGGAAGGATCGGGACCCCATTGGCCTCAGGCTTATCCATGCAATCGCCATGAAGATAAGTGGTGCATCACTGCCCATGTAACTGAGGTCACCAAACACTGATGCTCCACCCTCAGGCACGCTCCTCAGCACAATGCAAACAACTCTTCAAGACCATCCAGACATGCTCACCCCTGCTACAACTTCTACTTGATATGAAAGTCCAATGGTTGTCTATGTTTGCTATGGTTAGTCATGCATTGGAAGTAAAGGAGGCAAGTGCATTTAGCTATGTTCATGTATTCATACTGACTTGTATTGATGTAGGACATCAACACTTTCATGGAACAGCTTGCATTCAGAGATTGCAGGAATGATTCAGACAAACATCTGAAGGTCCTTAACCTTCAGTTATTGGAGGAGGAGTGGGCACAAGTTCCTCCTCTTCTAACCCTCCTGGTGGTATGTTGTTTCTGAGATGTTTTATCACACTAACAAACTCATTACTAGTTTGCTGAGAATGCTCAACATGCATTCTCAACAGAGCAGGGACCTACACTACATGCAGCCCTCCCAGCCTTGGAGGCGCTACACAAGGCATGGTCATCATGCATGAAGAACAAGAAATTCACAAAATTCAGTGCTGCACTCAAGGCCAGGGTGAACAAAGTATCCCATTACTATGTGCCCACAGCAACCTCAGACATGCATATCATTGTGATGAGTAAGCAAGAATGAAATATTTAACCTAGTAATACTGATCTCCATCTCTAGTTCTCAATCCACATCAGAAACTTGATCACATCCACACAAATTGGGATGATGGGCCTGCTGTTGAAGCAACAAATCATGCTGAAAAGATAGCAAGTTTTTTTTTTGGTAGCTGGTGACACTGATCCAATTTTGTTAAGTACAAGGAATGCTACTATGCAATGTATGGCCCTAGTGCAGCTGACATGCCTCCAACCATGGACCACAAATGTTGTATTACAACACACAACTCAAAACTTGATGCCCTATTGGGGTCCTATATCGACAATGAAAGTGACTCCGACAGTAAGGATGAGGACAGGACTGGTTGCAACAAGGGTGGAAAATGTTCCAATGATCCTGCATGCCCTTGGCTGCAGGGTTTCCATGACTACCTGAACACCCAGGAGCATCTTGGTGACTCCACTGTCATCCAGTGGTGGGAAATACACTCTGCATGGTACCCTGTCTAGGGATCACTTGCATGGGATTTCCTTCCTATCATGGCTAGTTCCATCTCATTGGAATGTGTTTTTTTGTCTGCAGGAATAACCATCAATAAGCACCGCAACCACCTCAAGGCCAACATCATCAAAGTGCTACAATTCCTGAATTATGCTACAAAATCATCAGATATCCTGGTTTGTGACACTCCTACCCTTGCTACCAAGATGCATAAGAAGCCAGATTCTGATAATGATGCCGAAGAGAGTGAGGAAGAGTGGGATGGCAAGTTTCTTGATGATGAATAGGTAGATCTTGTAACTATAGTACATCTTGTAACGATGCTACCTGGCAAGCCATGGCCTGGGCCTGGGCTGGGTCTTTCGAGCCAGGCCAGGCCAGCTTTAGGGGCTTTAGGGGCTGAAGGCCTGGCTCATGATCTTGAAGAGCCACAGGCCCCCTAACCCAGGCCTAGGCCATGGCAACACTAAGTAGGATAAGTGATGAAGAAGCAGCAACCAACACATTTGAGCATGCCAAAACACTTGTTTTATTGCAATATAAATATAACTAAGACATTACAACCACTGGTCAAGGCAGCAATAGTGATAGATAACCAACATCAGGCTTAAAAAGTAAAGTGTTGCTTAGAGTGGTAAATGACAGTAATATACACATGGTGGCAGTGCATGTGACCTTCTTTAACCTTATATATAATGTTTAATTGTATATCTCTGTTTGTAGTGCCAAATAATGCCAACTATCATTGTTATGCTACCGAGCATGAACTAGCTTAGGGAAATACAAGTACAGCTACTACCCCTTTTATATAGGGTTGGGAATGACACACAGACCAAGTCTGTGTATGGTACAATGACAAGTTAGGAAAGTGGAACAATAATGAGGAGTGAATCAAAAAGAGAGAAGGAATCATACAATGACTAAAAAGGAAACAAACATGGATGCACAGCAACAGGCCTGCAGAGGAAAAGATGCGTCATCAATAAGAGTCTAGGGCAGGCATATGTGTGAGTCACAACAAGTCAAAGACAAGAAAGGAAAGAAAAAGACACGCCACATTCGTATCATAACATTACCCCATCTCTACCCAGGTGCTTAACCTCAAGCACCTTTACTAACCAGATGGAGGGTGTCCTTGAAACCTAGTCAGAAGTCTTCATCAGGGGACTCGGATTGGACTACGGTGGAGGAAGAGGGAGCTTTGACTGGAGAACAGCGGAAAGATTGAGCCTGGAGTTGAGTGAGCTCCTTACCCTTGGCAGTAAGAAAAACTTTGGCCCCCAAGGACGATCTACGCGCACATCGTGGGAATGAAGATGGAGTTGGCGGACATTCCTGGGCGGGGAGGATGGAAGAGGGGAATTGGTCTGCAGGTGCAGTTGTGTCATTGAGGGGGGTCAAGATGGGAGCAAAGGGGGGAGAGGGCTCAAAGTTTGGGATGGAAATACGACTGCTGTTGAGCAGGGGGTAGGAGTGTCCCTGGGAGAAGGAGATCCATTCCATGGGTTCCATGAGGAACAGGGTCAGTTCAACAGGGTCCTGGGCAAAGTAGATCTGTCATTGGTCAGGGGTAAGGGAGCGAATGAGGGGTACTAGGACAGGTCGAATCGAGTCTGGACAGAGGGTGTCCACCACGTCCGAAAGACCATTGCAATGAAGGAGCTCCAGAAGGGTGTGACGCACTTCAACGGAGAGAGTAGTTTGAAGTGCAACGAACATGGTAGGGGGAAGTGGGCAGTGTTGGTGGAGAACATCCTGGGTGAGGAGGTGGCGATAGATGATGAGTAAGTCACCCAGGGAGGGGTTACGAGTGAAGGGGTCAGAATCTTCTAAAGCGTACGTAAAGAATTGGTCCCCTAGGATAGCAGCATGAAAGGTGAAATGGATGTGTTGGGAAAGGAGATGGGAGCAGGGAGTGAGTATGGCTTGTCAGCGGTGGTTACGAGTGTGAGTGGGGGGCATGGTGGAGATGGCAGTGGTTCTGGTGAGAGAGGAGGATGACACAGGAGGAGGATATAAATGGGCTGTTTGAAGTGGCGCAGTCAGCTCCAGTCTCCGCTTTGATTGTTATCCCTCATGTCAGGAGCAGCCCACAAGTCGGCTTGGCCAGATTCATAGTGATAGGTGGGGGGGGTGCAGACAGATGTTGGTGGAATCAGGGTGATTTCCATGTTGGCGACACGAAGGATGACAGGTCAAATTGGAGGGGCGAGACGAAACAGATAGTAGAGGAAGGCGGCGGCAATGACAAACAGCATTTCAGCAGTGGAAAAGTTGAGGGAGAACTGCATGATTAGTTGGAGGAGTTTCATTTCAAGTACTCCTTTGAGACATGTTGTGCATGCATGAGATTTGCTTCAGTTTCCCAGGTGTTTTCGGTGGCTGAGTATCCCTTCCATGAGATAAGGTATTGCCACCACATTTTAGGTCCATGGTGGGCGAGGATTTTGGCAATCTCATATTCTTCTTCACCGTTGATAAGGTCAGGGGGAGGAATAATGAAATTCAGACCATGTTCGGTAGTCTCACGATAGGATGATAGGAGGGAGGCGTGGAAGACATCATGGATCTTCCATGTGGCAGGGAGGCGAAGGTGGTATGAGACAGGAGAGAGAATTTGTTCGATTTCGAAAGGACCTTCTTGTTTCGGTCCAAGCTTCTTGGAGGGGTAGTTGAGCTGAAGGTTCTTTCCTTCCAACCACACTTTATCTCCGACCTTCCAGGGTAAGAAGCGGGCAGTGACTCATTCTTTCATCATATGTGTGGCTTTTTCATGGGTGGCGGAAGCTTCCAGACAGGCTTCTGTGAGATCCGAGAGACATTTTTCAAAGGCGGGGATAAAGGTTTTGCTGATTGGAGGGTATGAGCAGGGTTCAAAACCCATCATCAGGGAGAAAGGGGATTTGCCAGTGGAAGAGTGGACTGCGGAATTGTGAGAGAATTCTGCCATGGGAAGAAGGGTCGACCAGGAGTGTTGGTTTCTGGCACAAAAGATGCGAAGGTAGGTTTCGAGTTCCTGATTGACGTGTTCAGTTTCTCTGTTGGTTTGGGGGTGGTAGGCAGACAAGAGAGCAAGGTCATATTTCAGCAGTCTAGTGAGTTCATGGGCAAAGGCAGATGTGAACTGAGGTCCTCTGTCGGAGATGCAGCGATCATGGAGACCGAATCTGGGAAACATGTGTGTGAAAAAGAGGGCGGCTACGCCTGCGGCATCAATGTTCTTGGAGCAAGGGATGTAAATTACCCCCTTTGTGAGCCCATGGTCGACCACAACCATGACAGAGTCAAATCCTGCAGAGAGAGGGAGTGAAGTGATGAGATACACAGAGATCTGCTGGAAAGGGTGGGTCGCAGAGGAGGCGAGCAGGGTGAGAGGAGGCATGGTGGGGTGGGTGTTGACCTTGGCAGACTGGCAGACAGCACAGCTGCCGATGAAGCAGTGAATGAAAGCATTCATTCCAGGCCACCAGTAGTCCCGGGCAAGAAGATTCTGGGTGTGGAAGACACCGCCGTGACCTCCGTGGGCAGATTCGTGGGTGTGGCAGACTAGAGAGAGGCGACCAGGTTCAGGAATGTAGAGATGACCCTTGTAATAGAGGCAGTCATTGTGGAACGACCAGTCAGAGGGGGGGTCATGCTGGATAGGAGTTTGCTCAGCAGTCATGGCACAAAGGGCCCGCTCTGTAACGACCTAGACTTAGAGTCGTGACGCTCGAGGGCAAGACAACAAATGACCAGTGTTCAAGGCTTCAAGACCAATCGTCAAGTCCGAAGCGAGTAGATGAGGTTAGGGAGCGGTACCCTTAATTCGCACTCAAGTCTAAGACGAGGTTTGAACAAGTGGATAAGACTGCCGATGTATGTACTTTACATGGGTTTAAATACTAGGACGAGATGCGCACAGACCGAGCTATGAACTACTACGTATGGACGAGCTGCGCTGCATTCACAGCCGTGCACAGTCAAGGCTGTACGAATAAGAAAGTGGTGTCATACGAGGAACAAATGAAAAATGAAAGAGGAATCATACGATACATTAGCCAATGACAAGAGAAGAAAATGGATGAAATCGTAACACGCTCAACCATGGGGTTGGAGGTGGAGGAGACTCAAAGGTCATGGAGGATATCCGCATCGAGGGCACAGACAAAAAGATCATCCAGGAGAAGAGTGACATCAGCGTTGTCACACGAAAAATCTATGTCATCTTTCCAGGATAGGGCGTCCACTGGTCCCATTGCAGTACCGGGGAGATGAGAGAAGGTGAGGTCAAAGTCCTGGAGGTACATCTTCCAGTGGGCTTGCCTCTGAGAGAGTTTCTGGGGGGAATGGAAGAACATGAGGTTCTTGTGGTCGGTGAGTATGGTAACGGGGTGGCCAGTGCCACGGAGGTATTGACACCACTCCTTGAGGGCATGCATGATGGCAAGGAGCTCATGATCATAGATGTCGTAGTTCCATTCCGCCGGGGAGAAGGTCCAGGAGAAATAGGCACAGGGGTGGAGATTCCCATTGCTGTTGGTTTGCATTAAGACACTGCCAAACGCGGTGAGGGAGGTGTCAGTCATGACGGTGAAGGGCTTGGTGACATCAGGTAGGGTGAGGACCAGTTTCCTTAGGAAGGCGGCTTTGAGAAGGCTGAATGCAATGTTGCACTCCTCGGTCCATTCCCAGGCAGCACCTTTCTTCATGAAGTCATGAAGGGGGCGAGTGATAAGGGAGAAGTCGGGGATGAACTTTCAGTAGAAGTTGCAGAATCTGATGAACAATCGGACTGCCTTGACCGACTTCGGGGGTTGCCATTTGTCGATGGCCTTGAGCTTTACCAGGTCTAGGGCCATATGGTCTTCCGAGAGGATCATACCTAGATACTCAACCTCCCAAGCATCAAAAGTGCACTTGGAGAGCTTGAGAAGTTGAGATGCATATCGTTGTCATGGAGGCATTCTGTTAAGACTGTGACTTATCCTCCAATGAACTCCGGAACTCCGGAGTTCTGGTTGGAATGAGGTGTTGGGTTCAGCTTATGTGCTGCCCCCTTGCTTGGTCGCGTGCCTTGGATTTCGGAGCGGATAGTCGGAGGTCGATCAGAGTCGCTAGGACTTGGGTGGATCACAATGAGGAGGATGAATTCGGAGTGTGGAAGACAGAGGATAATTGTCTAAGTCAATATCGAAGCTAAGGCTAATAACTATGTACTGAGAACTATATATACGGAGTGCGGACATCGCATTAGTAACGGAAAACATTGCATGAGTAAGGATATGAGTAAGACGGAATCTGAGTAAGACGGAGTATGGGGTTGAGATAGCCGGAGCTGTGCAAGCACAGGTTCGGAAGCAAGAAGGACATTACATTAGGTTTGAAGAGCCCAAAGGGAGTAATGAAGGTGGCTTTCCAACAGTCTTCTGGTTTAATGAGGACGTTGTTGTATCCCCATTGAACATCAAACTTGGTGAAAACATTGGATCATGATCCCTTCAATTTGTCGGTGAGATCCTAGATGTGAGGGAGGGGATAGGCATTCTTCACGGTGTAGGAGTTCAGGTACCAGTAGTCCTGACATGGTCGGAGAGAGCCATCTTTCTTTGACACAAAGAAGAAAGGGGACGCTTGTGGGGACTTCAAGGGCAAGATCTTTCCACTTTTCAAGTGTTTGTTGATAAAATCCTTATATGCTTTCTGCTCTGCAGGGTTCAGTGGGTAGGTTTTAGCAATTTTCAGGATGAACTCTGGTCCAAGTTCGATGGCATGGTCAAATGGTCATGATGGTGGGAGTACCCCGTCCTTGGGTTCGGCGAAGACGTCGGCGAACAAACTATACTGGGGAGGAAGTTTTACTTCAGGTTTGGCGAAGTGTTGGGCGATTTCTGTGGCAATCGTCATTTTCCACACATAAACAGTGGGTGGTGTAACGACCTAGACTTTGAGTCGTAACGCTCGAGGGCAAGACAACGAATAACCAGTGTTCAGAGCTTCAAGACTAATCATCAAGTCCGAAGCGAGTAGATGAAGATGAGGAGCGGTATCCTTAATTCGTACTCAAGCCTAAGGCAAGAATTGAACAAGTGGATAAGACTGTCGTCCTAGGTACTTTACATGGGTTTAAATACTAGAATGGGCTGCACACAGACCGAGCTATGAACTACCTGACCAGGACATGCAATGCTGTGTGCATAGGTATGTGCAGTTGAGGCTGTATGAGTAAGAAAAGTGGAATCATATGGAAAGCCAATGGGAAAGGAGATGAGGATCATATGATACATTAGCCAATGAGAATGAAGAAAGATGATGAAATCGTAACAGGTGGCAAAGGGGCATAGTGCTCTTCCCACCATTGTGCTACCTTGTTATCAGGGTCCAAGCCAAGATAGTGTAGGAGGTACCGGGTATCATCCGGTGCTATGGTCTTTCTCCTAGCAGCAGCTATTTTCCTGGCTCGTTGAATCGGCAAGGAGTTGTGTAGTTTTCGTAGATGGGCGAACACATATCAGCAGGCGTGTTGCATGGGGATGGGGTCATATGTGGGAAGGGAAGGAATCATTACTTTTCCAGCTGCCCAATCAATTTTTGGATTGATTTCTTGCAGCCATGGCATTCCGAGAATCACGTTTTCTTTTCCACAATTGAGAATGAGGAATTCTCATTCCTCCGTCGTTCCTGCAATCCTGATGGTGAGGCAGGCTTTGTGTCAGTGGATGATCCCAGCCTGGTTTGGTGAGCCGTCCACATTGTATGTAATGACCTAGACTTAAGTCGTGATGCTCGAGGGCAAGACAACAATCGACCAGTGTTCAAGGCTTCAAGACTAATCATCAAGTCCAAAGCAAGTAGATGAAGAGATGAGAGATATAGAGCGGTACCCTTAATTCACACTCAAGCCTAGAGCGAGAGGTAAACAAATGGATAAGACTAAGGAATACAGTAAAGTACATGGGTTTATATACTGGGGAGATAAGTGCACAGACCATGCTATGAACTACCTAGTAAAGGTGAGTGATGCTGTGTATGCAGCCATACGCAGTCAATGCTGTACAAGTGGATATGGTAAATGGAAAGTGGAGTCATATGCAATCCAATGAGAAAGAAGAAGGAGATCATATGATAAGTAAGCCAATAGGATGGAGAGAAAATAGGCGAAATTGTAACATTGTAGGCTCGTACTAGTATCAGAGTCTTTAGCTTTATAAGTGGGTATCTGTTCCGCTTAGCATGGTCTCTATCCATGAAATTTCCTGGATTTGGCCTGAGTACTTGTTACAGTTACATAAGCGAGTCTATGAGAAGGAGGCGAAGACATCGACTTGTCTTTCCTCCTAACTAAAAATCCTGTTCAGGTGCCTCAGCAACCTGAACCTTGGTGTTGAGGGCAGAGACTTGTGCGGGTTCTTCTTCCAGCTCTGTCACCTCTCCTTCATCTTTGTCGAAGCAGGCCTCGAGTACTTGGAGTACCTCTTCTTGTGACTTTCCCTGGGTCTTCAACTTCTCAACATATAGAGTGAGTTGGGAGTTTGTCCCTGCAGCATATGGTGGAGGCATAGGCACCTCGGTGGCATGTACTTGTGCCTTACCCAGTTGTGGGGTGTACTGTTGCTTCGGAGGCCTTCCTCCACTGGTTCGTGGATGGTTCCTGGTAGAACATCCCTGCTTGTGACATACGAAGCACCTATTCTCTCTGATGTGCCTAGCCCATTCAATCGGAGCAAGTCATACTGTGTCAACATCCATAGCATAGGGATCTGGGGGGGACTTTCGAGATATGTTTCCGTCATCTTTACTTCCACTCCCCAGGCCCCGGATGCGAAGAAGGTGCCTGTGGAACTTAGAGGCGTCCTTGATCCAAGCAGTCAGTGTCTTGGGTACTACTAGTACCGCCTGTGATATTACCATGGTCGAGATCTTCAGATCAAGACCTCTGATGAACAATTCTACCAAGGCGTAGTCGTCCACCTTGAAACCTGATTTTCCTGCCACAGTCTTGAATTTCTGCACGTAGGAACTGAATGACCCAGTATCCTTAGGGTCCTTGCTTATCCTAAGCTTAGCAAGCATCTGTTTTGCCTGCGTCTTCATGTCAGCGCCAGGGTAGAACATAGTGAGGAAATCTTCCTTCATTGCTGTAAAGTGCACCAGCACTCCAGCCTCCACTTTGTTTATCTTGTCGTACCATCCTTCAGCGAAGTCAGCACCATCACCTTTGCTCATCTTGTTGAGCATTACCAACGCCATATGGTTACCATCCTGGTAGATGTTGGCATTCAGACAGAAGTAGGATTCCATCGCAAGTATCCATTGGCGGGCGTCTTCAGGTGTGCCAGAGAAGTCAGAAGGCAACCCTGCCTTGTACTCAGTGGGTCGTGGGTCAGCCATAGGGGTATGGGCAGACAAAGAGCTGTCAGAGAGGGAGAGAGGCGGGATCAGTGGCAGTATCAAGACGTGGAGTCCTGTGAAAGAAGGGAGCAGGTTCAGTAAGGTGACGGGGGAGGGGATCAGTGTGAGGTCTCAGATTATCCAATTGGAGCCTGTGGGGGCGCTGCTAGAAGGAGGAGGGGGGGCTTGTGAAAAGGAGGAAGTGGCGAGGGGTAGGGCAGCGATTGTGGGGGTCGAGAGTGGCATGGGAGTCTTGCGACAAGGGGGGAGAAGGGGATTCTCAATAGCCTCTCCTGCTAGGCAGCGAGTGGTGGCACACTTAGCGCGTTGGCGATCTTCCCAAGAGATTTCATAGGACATAGTGGACAGGGGGGATGGGCCTGACAGCGTGATAGCCAGGGTGAAGGGAGAAGCTAGTTCTTTTGTTACGCTACCGAGCATGAACTAGTTCGAACGACAAAGTCGGTGAAGGACAACGCCCAGAGATGACTGCACAACCATGCGTGAAGAGTAGCAATGAAGTGAGAGCAAAGTCAACCCTAATGATGCTGGAGCAAAGAGATACTCAGACCTAACCCTAGGCCTGGACTAGTGTCAAGCAATGGTGAATTGCGTAGAACTAGCTTAGGGAAATACAAGTACAGCTACTACCCCTTTTATATAGGGTTGGGAATGGTGCACAGACCAAGTCTGTGTATGGTACAATGACAAGTTAGGAAAGTGGAATGATAATGAGGAGCGAATCAAAAAGAGAGAAGGAATCGTACAATGACTAAAAAGGAAACAAACGTGGATGCACAGCAACAGGCCTGTGGAGGAAAAGACATGTCATCGATAAGAGTCTAGGGCAGGCATATGTGTGAGTCACAACAAGTCAAAGACAAGAAAGGAAAGAAAAAGACATGCCATGTTTGTATCATAACAATCATTTGATATGATTGAGATTCTAGCTTTCAATACAAAAGCTCAAAAAGTGTTGCAATGACATTGCTGTTTTGAAATGGGCATATTTCCACAGCCATTGGACCAAATTGCATGACCCAAGGACCAATTTGTAGCCAAGGGCAGGTACTACCTTTGACTCCACCAAATCTAAGTGATTAGATCACATGTGTTTGTGGTGCACTTTGTGCACCACATCAAGGTTAGTGATTGCACTGCTTTTTGAGCCCACTATATCTATGTTATCAGAGATAAGATGTGACTCATGTGCATGACTCATTCTGATGAGTAAAATGGATAGTGTAAAGATAAGGAAGATAAGAGCCTAGACCTTTCTTCCTGAATCAGTAGCTTAGTAATAGAAGAGCAGAAATAGAATACTACCAATTCAACAATTTCCACAGTGAATGTCAGGAGTAGTTAGAAAGCATGCCCAGAAGGTTTGAAGTAGTTATTAAGACCAAGGGAGCTCATATGAAGGACTAAACATTCCAAAAAACTTAGGGTCAATAAGTGTTCTAATGAGATGTTATTTTAATCATCAGGAAATCAGTGAAGAGATGATATTCATTGGCAATCCATCACACAAATAAATCAATAACTATACACTATTATTTATCATTGTATAAAGCCAAAAATGTTATGGAGACACTAAAGGAAGGCACATAATGAATATTCAGAGGAATATCATGTCTATCTGGAGATTATCTAGCATTATCTAGCATTATCTTCTCATCACCAATTTCCTGATGATTTAGTTGCCATTTGATCAAATCTTAACCAAATCCCATAAATCTTGCATGTATAGAGAGCCAGCTGTATGTACTTTATTTCATACACTCATAGTTTAGGGCAAGAGAGTTAGTGGTTATCAGGTACCATCATGTTTAATGAAAAACATGCAAACATTGGAACACTTATTTGAGCCACTGTATCTATTGCTTACAGGTATGTATGTACTAGTACTGCTGATGTACATAGGTTCTGCAGGCTTTGGCAGAGAAAAGTCAGGTTGGACTTCTAGATGCAGGTTGTTCATCATGATCATGCAGGAGTTTTGAAAGATTGTAGTAAACAAAAAAAAAAATCATGTTTGACTGCACAAATGAGATGGGCTGGGGCCTCAGGTAGCAGCAAAGAGAAGTCATGCACCACCTCAATTCACACATGCACACCACACTACACCACCTCATTCCTCAGCTTACAAAGGCTACCATTTATTGACTCAGATATGGTAAGAGGGTAGATGGCATATATTCTTTTCGGACTAAA
>JBBPSU010000182.1:8364-18785 GCA_038093755.1 Tylopilus microsporus | reverse complement strand
ACACCAAACATTGTCCCTGAAGATACAGGCTAAGTCTTTGGAGGATGTGGTTTTAACGCATGGGACAAAAACTACTTCTTTAGAAAACCTGTCCACGACAACACAAATCGAGTCATATGAAGATGAAAGAGGAAGTCCAGTAATGAAATCGACAGATATATCTTCCCATGGGTGTTCGGGGATTGGGAGAGGTAAAAGTTTTCCCGCCGGTGCCTTTTGCTTACCCTTCGTGAGGGCGCACGTCTGGCAGGAATCTATGTAAAGTTTGGCATCTTTAGTAATGCCGGGCCATGTGAAATATCAAGAGAGAAGATGGATGGTGTGTGCCTGACCTGGGTGGCCAGCAATAGGAGCGTCGTGGCAGATGTTTAGAAGTTTCGTGTGAAGTGAAGGGGGGACGAAGGTTTTTCCGGAAATATTTTTGAATATGTTTTCTTCATCATCGAAGGTAAAACCTTCTACATCCCCTGAGATCTTCTGTGATTCGGAGATTAGTTCATCATAAAAGGAAGATGATAAGGAAATATTGTTTGTTTCCGTTATTTCTGGAAATATGGTAATGTTAGTATTATGATCCGTAATTGCATCACCGTGATCCGGTCTTCTTGATAGAGCGTCTGCTCGACCATTCGTTGTTCCAGGTTTATAGCACATCTTATAATTGAACTCCTGAAGGAGTGCGTGCCATCGCGCTTGTCTGGGGGATAAGGTTTGCAGCTTTCGCCAGTATTCCAGATTTTTGTGATCCATCCAGATCTCGAAAGAAACTCTCCCAATAAGGTAATGGCGCCATTCTTTGAGGGCTCGAATGACTGCCAAGAGTTCTTTGTCATAGATCGGATAATTCCGTTCCACGCTATCAAAGGAATGAGAGATAAATGCCGTTGGTCGCCACAAACCGTCTTCTCCTTTTACAGATAAAACTCCTCCTGTTGCGATGTCATTGGCATCCGTCTCTACTCGCATTTCTTTGTCTTGATCAGGGTATGCGAGGAGCGGTGCCTTGGTAAAACATTCTTTAAGGTCATTGAATGCCTTTTCCTGTCTTGGTCCCCATTCGAAGGGTGTGTCCTTTTTGGTGAGATCGTTTAATGGTCTAGCGATATCAGCAAAATTAGCAATGAAACGTTGGTAGTAATTACAAAGGCCAAGAAAGCCCTGCACTTGTTTGAGTCTGGTTGGAGTTGGCCAATCAAGGACTCCGGCCACCTTGGATTTTTGCATTTCAACGCCTTCTTTTGACACGACCATTCTGAGGAAGTCCACCTTCTTCTGTTCGAAGTGGCATTTTTCGGGTTTGACGTAAAGGTCGTTTTCTCGTAGACGTTGAAGAACTTCTTTGACGATCTTTCGATGTTCCTCTGTTGGTCTTCCTTTGGTAAAGATGTTACAATCGTCCATGAAGATGATAACAACCGTGTACATGTCGTTAAAGACGTCATTTATCATCTGTTGGAAAGTTGACGGTGAGTTAGTCATTCCAAAGTACATTACCAGAGGTTCGTAAGAACCGAGGGGCGTTACAAAAGCTCCTTTCCATTCATCTCCTTCTTTGATTCGAATATTGTTATTCCCCCATCGGAGATCCATGGTGGTAAAGAGGTCAGCTCCTTTAAGTCGATCTATGAGCTGAGGAATTAGTGGTAATGGGTAAGCGTTTTTGATGGTTCTGTCATTGAGATAATGGTAATCAATGACCATTCGTTTTTTGCCATCTTTTTTGGGGATAAAGAACACAGGTGACGTTTGAGGGGATTTGGATGGTCGGATATAGCCTTTTTTGAGTTCTTTTTCGATGAATGTCCTAACTTCTTCCATGTCGGGGTCGGATAATGGAATAATCCTTCCTTTTCTTGGTTCGAAGTCGGGCTTGAGATCAATGGCGTGATCCCATGGTTTTCTTACCGGCATTCGTTCCGATTCATTTTGTGAAAAGACGTCAAGGTAGTCGTGATATTGGACGGGTACTTTTTCCTTGAGCCCTTCTTCGATGGCTTGTTGAAACACAGAAGCTGGTAACTGATCCCTTTGTCGGAACTTGCATTGATTGGTGCATCTAGAAAACGTTAGTTCTCTTTTTACCCAATCGACTATTGGATTGTGACGTTCCAGCCAATCGTATCCTATAAAAAGTGAATGTGTTCCCAACACTGTAACATAGAAGTCTGCATATTCGGAATGTCCTTGGATGTCAAATAAGATTGTGACCTGATGCGTGATTCTTCCTATTGCTCCTTCGGAGCCATCCGCATTAGTCACTATGATCGGTGTCGTTAGTTTGTCCAAAACAAGATTGTGATATCTGCAAAAGTCCAGATCAATGAAAGAATTAGAAGCTCCTGAATCTAGTAAAGCATATAAGTCTGCCGATTTCCATCCATTGGTAGTCTTGAATCGGAGACTGGTTTTGAGAGTGAATTGTTTCTTCGTATCGAGGGATTGTGACGATATTTCTGTGGAGCAGTTAGTCATAGGGGAATTAAGCACGTCTTTGGACGCCGCGCTTCCTCTGGAAGACGCCCCGAAAATAGAGCCTATCGTGCATACAGGAAAATCGTCATCAGTATACTCTATGAGATCATGAACACCCTCTTCGTTCACGATCATTGGCCTTTTAAAGCCTCCTTCTGTTTAGCTTCAACCGCCAATTTGTCCCGCCAGTACACTTCGGCTTTAGCCGTTACATAGGCAGCATTGTGGGAGGCGTACCCCCCTCCTGCTACCGGTTGTGGCTGTGCCGGTGCGATCTCCGAAGATCTTGCGGTTGCCTTCTTCGGCTTCTTGCAGTTTCAGGCTATATGTCCAACTTCTCCGCAGTTGTAGCATGTATGGGTATTACCGGCATACTGCATTCCTATTTCCATGGGGGCTCCACGGCCAGGCTGTAAACCTGTGGGAGTGAATCGTGGTTGGCTCTGCCCTTGCTGACCCTGGGAAGGACGGTTTTGTCCTCGGTAAGGTCTTGTGGATTGAGCTGCTCTAGCCGCTCCTCGCTCCTCATGGATCCTTTCCAACGTCTTTCTATAGTTATCGTATTGTTTATAAAGATCCTCGTAGTCGTCATCGTCGATTTCGCAATGAAGGGAAACTTGCTGGTACGTGGTAAACCTGACCGCTTGTTTGAGCAGATGCGCTGCTTCTCCTTCAGAGACCTTTGCTTCTCGTTTGAGTATATCGAACTTCTGGAGAAAGTCCGAGGTAAGCATCGATCCTTGTTGGAGGGCTTTCAGCTCTTGGTACGACTGGTACTCAAGAGTCATAATCTGGAAGAAGTCGGTGATCTCTTTTTGAAATTCAGGCCACATAGGCCAAGCATTGTCTCCTATGAGGTCGTTGGAGTCCTTCTTCTTCGTTAACTCTCGGTCTAGGTACCTCTCCATTGTGAGCTGGGCGAAGGGTTCTGCTCTTCCTTCGAGACGGAGTAAGACCGCCGTTGCCAACACCTTGTCGGATTTCCAGTTCTGAGCTGATACCCAGAGACGTATCTTTGTCCACCAGAGGCAGAACTTCTTTTTGTCTCCATCCCATTTCCCGGGATCCGCGATCTTCTTGACTGTCTCTTCTTCTTTCTTAGTGTTCTCTTTGAGAGCGTCCACCAGCGCATCTCGGAGATCATCCATGTTGAAGGGGTTCGACATCGTTGCTTACTACTAAGTATCTTCCAACCTAGTTCTGGGCAAGTCTTCTGATGTATTGTATTGAGGGGGCGAATATTGATTCTTCGCGAGTAGTGTGAATCTTCTGAGGCAACGTCTTGCGCTCAAGTAGGTAGTCTTATCCAAGTGTAACGACCTAGACTTAGAGTCGTAACACTTGAGGGCAAGACAACGAATAACCAGTGTTCTAAGCTTCAAGACTAATCGTCAAGTCCAAAGCGAGTAGATGAGGATGAAGAGCGGTACCCTTAATTCGCACTCAAGCCTAAGGCGAGGATTGAACAAATGGATAAGACTGTCGTCATAGGTATTTTACATGGGTTTAAATACTAAAGAAGGCTGCGCACAGACCGAGCTATGAACTACCTAACTTAGATGTGCAATGCTGCGTGTATAGGTATGCGCAGTTGAGGCTGTACAAGTAGAAAAGTGGAGTTATATGGCAAGCCAATGGAAAAGAGAAGTAAAATCATACGATATGTTAGCCAATGAGGATGATCAGGAAAGATGAAATCGTAACAGATTCAAGCGTTTTGATATCCGACGCCGCAATCTTCTCACCCTTGGCACCACTTTCAAGATGTTCACATGACCTTAAGGGGGGGTTATTTGGCATGAAAAAAGTGACCTAAGAGGTCACCCTCTTCGAAGGCTTCTAGGCCAATTCTAAATAAGGTAATAGGGGTAATATAGTGTCCTTCTACTGACTTCCTGGTAGGGTTCTCTGAGCCGAGGCAGCCATCCGCGCTCTATATACCAGACTCGCGTGATGCTTTGAGAGGTTTGGGAGAGGATCACGTGTCACATAACTGTGCCTCAAGGACATTCCAGCGAGCCTCATCACAACATATATTCCAACCTAATATGCCCACAGATCCCTTCAGGAGGGTTTTATATGTTTTCTTTCAGTTTTCATCATTTTCATTTTCATTTTTGTTTCTCATTCTTTTTGCCACTCTCAGAATGTCAAAGCTCTAAATTGATTGCAACGTATTCGAGACTGCAGGCTACCAACAATATGATACAAACAGAATGATCAGCACGCAGTGAGTTTAAGTCAACCAAGAAAAATGCAAGAAGATATGAAGCAAGAAATGCGTACGGCGGTCTAGCAGCGGTCTAGCAGTGGTCATGACAAACAAGAAAGAAGCAACAAAAACAACGAAATGAAATCAATGGAACATCTACTCTGCCGATGATCCTCCATGTCCACGATCCAGTGTTTGGCCTGGCAGATTGCATGCATTGGCTGCAGCAGAGTTCGGCGGCATCAGGAATTGGTTGCCGTTTGCAGGCATGTTCAAGTTAGGAGGCTGGCGAGGACCATACATATCGTGATATTGAGGAGCGTGCATATCACCACTGGCGGTGAGGTTCGGATATTGTCGCGGTGCAGTGTTACGATAATAGTACACATGTGGGTCATAGCCTGCACCATCCACACTTGCAAAAGGAGGCCTGTACTGACTCGGAGCATATGGAGCACCCATCAGTGGGTACGAACCTGTGTATCCCTGAAGTCGAGGGTTAGGACCCATTGGCTGATACCACCCCCTACCTCCCATATATGCGATCTGAGTCAGATCATTGAAGGCACATCCGCCCTGTTGATGATACATCTCACCTGGGCCCATACTCATGCCAACCCCATGCTCTGGGAAACCTTGCGGGGATGGAAAATGAGGTATGAAAGCCTCGCGTTCGTAGTTGACAGGTAATGGTTGGGGCAGTAAATATGGTGAAGGATTACAGCGACTGTGACCGTGTTGGGGAGTTTCTTTGTTCACATCAGAAGGGGGCTCAGAGGCACGGGGTATGTCGAGATTGGTAGTCGCCAAGAGCTGCGGGACAGAGTGGACTTGAGGCAGCAAGTGGTGTGAGGGATTGTTCTCAGCTGGTGAGGTCTTCGGGGCTGACTGACTCGGAACTTGAGGTGGCAAGTACTGTGATGGATCGTAGCCGAGATACTGCGAAGGATCTTTGCTTATGTTGGGCAGTGGCAAGTGAGGGACGCAAGGTGCATCCGAAGTCATAGATGTGGGCTGCGGCCCGGGCATGGCTTGTTTCTCGCTCAAAGACGCCACTGGCCCCCGACCTTCCTCTGCAGCGGTGAGCATGACCGAGGCAGATTCCATTGCAGCCATTTCAGTGTGAACCCTCTTGTGGAGGCTGAATGGATCCTCTGTGGATTGTTCATCCCCCCTAACATACAGTCGTGGCTTTGGGCGTGCAGTGCCACTGGCGATGGGCTGATTGAGAACATCGGGGATCGGTGAGGGTTGCTGTACCACCAGCATGTCATCTTGCAGAACCTGTTCAGACTCGGAGGTCGCAGAGGGTTTATCAGAAGGGGGGACTGCAGAGGTGGCTTCGTTAACCGGTGTTGCATGCACGTGAGCATGAGGAGAGGCACCATCTTGTAACTCGAGCTCGACTTGGATGCTGGGTTCCAGTGCTGGGGAAGCGCTCTCTGAATCGGAAGACTCCTCATCCGTGTCTGCTTTTGACGAGGGCTGCTGGACGCTCACAGCTGGGGGGGGGTGGTCTTCATGGTCGATCTGGGGGACAGGTACCATAGTAGTGTCTCGTTGAATAGGCTTGTCGACAATGAGCTCTTTGTCCTCAGAGGACTCAGAGAGGATGGACCTGGAGCACACGTGAGGGCGTTTACTAGTAGGCTTTGTGGTCCCTCCACCCGTCTGCTCCTTCATCTTCGACCTGCCTTTGGAGGTGTCTGGGCTGTGGTTAAACTTGACCTGCTTCTTCGCAGCATGGGGAGGGCTATTAGCCTTGCCTTTCCGCTTTCACAACGACGGGACCTTTTCGTACTCTGGTGTCTCGCTGTCAGAAATGAAGATGGCACTTTCATCGCTACCGTCGTTTGCTTCAGCAGGATTGCTGTCAGGTTCATACTCAGAACCAGATGCAGAACTGAGATCAATGACGGAACTGATCGACATCTTCCATGCGGGCTTCATGACAATGGTGTGAACCTCTGGCTTTGATTGTTGACTTCTTTTCACATCACCGGCTTCTTCGATGTCTTTGGAGTCAGGTACAGGGTTGGGGCAGGATCGCAGGGACTTAGGCTCTGATGGAAGGACCTCATCATCATCCGAGTCAACGTGAACAGGGGATGGAGCATTGCGAGAGGGTTTCTTTCCCTTGTTGTTTTTACGAATACGTGTGGTGGCAGAATTTTCTGGACGTGGTAAACCCTTCCGATCAATTGTGAGATTCGCAAACATGCGCCGAGCGGATGCATGGGGAGAGTTATGGGATGGTGCTGCACAGAGAATCACCGGCTTGCGGGAACATATCAGCTCTGCAACGTTGTGGAATCAATGTCGTGACCTCCAATGAACTAACATAGTGAATCACCTTTCATGTCAGCGTCAACTAGCTTGAAATGGAGTCCTTGCTTTGACGTGTCATAGAGAGCGGCAAGGAGGCTAGAACACTCGGCAAGTGTAAGGTCCGAGATTCCCTTTGATCCACCCTTGGGACGAGGGTGACGATCCTCGCCTGGTAAGAGCACATTGTCTGGCCAACTGTAACAAACAACCCCGCTCTTAGAGAGCTTCGAGGGGAAATTCTTCCAAGGAAACAGCTTCCCTGAGACCCATTTACATCCAAGTTTTGCTGCAGAACAAAATGAGTAGATACGGAAGCACAACCAAGTAGAGCTTACCAAGGGCAGCAACCAACTGGCTTCTAACCTGAGCATGGTCCTCACGCTCATCTGATTCTCCATCTGTACGGCTGCGCTCATCATCCCCATTCTTCTTTATGGGAACTTCTGGAGCATCATCCGCATTGAACACATCCGAAACCAAATGAAGGGATGCCTTGTTGCTATTAAAAAGTCAAGCAGGGTATCATGACAAGTTAGAAATTACTCACAAGATGTGTGCCTTGAAATGACCGATGATTTCATCTATATCAGCACAGCAACGCTCAAGGAAGAACTACAAAAGCTTGATGAGTGAAGACAGGATGGACCTCGAAAACATACTCACCCCCTCAGCACCCTCAGTGGAAAATGCCCGCCCAAGAGAGACGTCCTGGTTAACTACACTGCCACCCATGACAAAAGCAACTTCAAATGCGTGACTTTTCGCCATCGCAGAACACTAGGTTCACATTAAGACCTCTGGGTGGTCATCTACACAAACTGTAACTGACCTGGTGCTCGAGTTTTTTTGCCAACTTGGAAAAAAGCTGTGCACGTTGTGCGATGGTCCTGTCAGTATCACCAAGTGCTTCCGCTTCGTGCCACGTGGTGAGGATTTCTTGATAGGTATTGGGATATTTCTCCCGGAAAAGCTTGTAACATTTCACCATTTTATCCGCTTGATAGTGTCAATGGCAGTCGTATAGAGGTGTCAAAACTGACTTACTCGGTGTCACAGTGACAACATCTGCTTCCCCCAGCCTTGCAAGCTCCTGGGCCTTATGCGCCATGTGGTAGGGCTGGTACATATTCCAAAAGTTTCCTAGATTCGAACGCGTGTATAACCTTGAAAAGCGAGACACGACCTGATAGACTGGCATCCCAACTCGAGCAGCAAGCTCAGAAAAGAGCTGATGGAACAGGTCAAAACCGTCCTCGAGCATGGCATTGACGGAGGTAGGTGTTCTTCCATGACCACCAGAAGATCCTTGGCTAGCTTCTGTGGATCCATCAACCATCTTGGGATCATCATCAGCCTTGTCGAGAAGCATAGGCTCTCCAGAGAATTTGCGCTGAGCGGGGGTAGGAGAATTTAAACAGGCGTCAGCTGGAATGTCGTCTGTGAATACAGGAAGTTTGCCGGAAGGGACGGGACAGGGAGTATCATCTAAATCGTCCTTGTCGTTCACAAGCTGCACCTCCCCAAGCTCGGATGGGTGAGGAGAGGGTGTTCTTGGGTCCTTCCACTTGCCCAAGCTTTCGGCGGCCACTGGTCCTGATTTCGCTTGGCCTGGATCATATACATGTCAAAGGGATGGTTCTCAATACAATAAATATTTAGAACGTACCTTCGTCAGCACTTTTGGCACCAGCCGCAGAAAGTGGCTTTATGGCGGTAGAGGACGGCTTTGTGAGCAGCTTGGTTTCAGCTGTGACAGCAGGCCATACAGCTATGGAGGCCTGCTTCGCGAAGGCAGAGCATGGGGCAACATCTAGGAGAAAAAGTTAGCAACGCCTGTGGGATCAAAAACAATGAAAAAAAAAATACCGGACTGGTTGTTCCATGTACCATCCCCAGATGGAGGGGGAGGTGAATCCAAGTCAGCAAATAAAAGACTTGTAGGCCACGCTTGAGTGGGTCCATCCCCAGGACGTGCATCACAAAATGGGTCCTCGTCTTCTCCTGACTTGTCTGTGAGCAGGAGACCATGACGTGCTTGAGCATCGCGGACAAGACCAGAGTCTTTCACAGTTGCCTTGATGTTTGTCCGTAAGCACGTTGGGGTTTGCTCAGGTAGAGGGGAAGGTAAGCGACGACCACCGCCTATTTGTGCTTGCAATATTTCTGACGATGATGGCAAGACGGATTGGTCAGAAAGGCTGGTCTCAATGACAGCAGCCTTGTTCTCAGTCATCTGTAGTATTCGTTAGTGCATGAAATGGCATCAATAAGTGTACGCACCTCTTCTAGAACCAAGGCTACAAAGGTAAGTATGGTGTGGAGGGGTTGGGTGCGTGGAGATCGAAAGCAAACATCGCGCCAGGTCGACGGGGAAGTCTGATATACATGGGCTGGATAGCCCATACAACAGAAAAAAGTTGGATGGAAGCAGGTCAGACAAGAATCTTAAAATCTCGATCTCACTTACCTGATAGATAGGATTCGGAAGCTCCGCATATTGTCAAAGAAAGGTACAGCCTGAGTATTCCGTGCCGTCTGCTAGTGAGCATGACAGTTCCGAGTTGGCCGCTGTTGCCTGCACTGCATCAGGTGTTAGCGACAAACATCCTGAGAGGGTCTTGAGTCGGTCGAAAACGTGAGGATATGACTCAGATACCTACTGGTATGAGACATGCCTCCACTCAAACGAAGGTGAGCGAAAGGTGGCTGCTAGTAGGGGGCTAACCATGACGTGCACAGCGGCACATTGCCAGTGCTTTGCAGCTTACGATTCAGATGTCAGAGACGGTTGTGAAAGTCACGCTGGGTCACAGTGTGACAAAGAAGTTTAATATCACAAAAACAGGCTACACTATCAAATCACAAAGATATGCCACCTCCGCCAATGCCATTCCAGACTCTGCGAGGGCAAGGACAAATCAATGCTTTGAGTTGGAATTCTCCCATGCTTCGATGATGTCCCCAATAGCTTCACTGGTATAACCGTGTGCCGCAAGATATTTCGCAGCAGGTTCACCTAGAGTCTGTGTGCAAGTAGTAGAACTGCGAGGGATATACGAGTGATGGTGAGTTTCAATAGTCCCTTGCAGTGTACGAACATGGACTGAGATGAGAGGTGACAGGGTACCTCGTCGGCGGTGAGGCACGCTCTCCGCGTGAGAGGTTCCAGCTGTGGACGTGTATCTTGTACTATTAGTAGGTGACAAACCTGAGAGTATATCAGCAGAAACTGCCAGGCTAGTAGTTGAGTACATACTGAGCGAAGTGTTACTGCTGGCAGCAGTTTCATAGTAGGACTTGGATGCGGTGTGCACCGTGACCATAACGGTCTGGCGAGTAACTGATGTCTCAAAGAAAGGGACTGACTGTTGGAATCGAGTCTGAACACTCATGTCTTATAGGCCCAGGA
>JBBPSU010000181.1:0-18824 GCA_038093755.1 Tylopilus microsporus | reverse complement strand
GTAACGATGACACGGCATAGATTGACGAAGTGATTCCTGCTTTTAGAATGTGCGCACCGCTGCATCACAGCGCTAGAAAAGGTCGGAGACGAGGCATCGAACGCCGATAGGCAAGACGACGCGGTTTCAGCTTACTCTGCTGCGTTGTCTCTTAGCTCCTCGACACCACACACCGTCGTACTGACCAAGTGGGCAAAGACGGTGTTAACTCAAAGCTCAGCAAAGGAAGCATTGATTACCGCAGCCAAGGTATACTTCTATGCAATGGTGGTATGCACATGAATCGTGATGCATCTCTATCTCAGTTCAAAATTCCACGATTTGTCGTGTACCATGTCACTTGTGACATCCTAGGTGATTATAGTCGGTTCATGGAGGCAATCGATTGTCTCCGACAAATGCAAGATGAGCTACCTAAGAATACCGATGCATACCGAGAACACATGCAGTGGGAACTTGGTAAGCGGTGCCGTTAATATTGTTGATGAAGCCAAGGTTAAGATTCCAGTAAGACTTTTTCAGACGTTGTATCAAGCAGCTGAATGGATCGAGAGATACCACAGCTGGAATTGAGGAGCATGTAGCCATCGCACACCACTCGAATGAATTGACACTCGATGCAATGAATCTGGACGAGGTTTTGCTGAAGTGCAGCAATGACTCAGAGGTATGCGTTACGTCTGAGGGATACATCTCTCGCTGATTCATGCTATCATGATCAGGTCATTGAACTTGATTCTTTGTCTCGAATGGACTATGAAGGTAGGCATTCGCGTTAAATGTCGTGCGGCCCTTGGCCGACACATGCAGGATGATGCTTGATTGATCTCCCAACCTCAAGCTAGTATCCCGTTTCTGTGACATTCACACACATGAAAATGAGAACGTTGGTTGGGCTCGCATAGCAAAGGAAAATCAATGATGATTCGATGCCGACAATGACTCGCTCGGACTGAGATTCAGCCCTTCGTGTACATAGATACTCTTAGCTTTCACTTACCATTTCGCCTACATGATGGACTATGCCGCAGCGAGGCACGAGCGACTCGGAAGTGCAAAGTCTTCGCACGAGCGACTCGGACGTAAGCGAGCGGCGCTCCTTGCTCTCGCGCCACACACCTTCAAGTTCGCTCGGAGTCCTCCGAGTCCCCGCAGCGCTCGTCCTCGCCCGTTTCAGCGTACGCACGCACGCAACACACCCTTCCTCCATTCCCCATTCCGGCTCCTCGCAGCCCACCCCTGGGGTCCGGAGCGCGCGAGCCCATCCACTCTCTGTCGTCCTCCCCCCTTCCCTCTCCCGCGCGGCGAGTGGAGAGCGACGTCCAAAGAATTTACTTTTATGGTATACTCCGCTCGCTGCACTTTGGTA
Organism: Tylopilus microsporus; assembly: GCA_038093755.1. Classification (NCBI taxonomy): domain Eukaryota; kingdom Fungi; phylum Basidiomycota; class Agaricomycetes; order Boletales; family Boletaceae; genus Tylopilus; species Tylopilus microsporus. The sequence goes on along the minus strand of JBBPSU010000181.1, from coordinate 17,455 downwards.
AGCCTGAGTGCTTTCTCTCTCCAGTCTTGTAGTACTTACTACTAACGACTGGAGGTGAGCTACTACACTCATTCTATCCACTACTTTACTTGCATAGGTAGCCTCATTCCTTAGTTTTCGGGCGCTCCAACACGGACAATGTCACACTTCTCGCAGGGACAGGCAGGTCTGCCGGTGGGAGCCAACACCACTCTGGCCTCGCTGTCTATGACGAGATTGTTCATATATTCTAGCGCCGATGGAGACGGTCAATATGGCTAACGCATCATGCGCATCTCTTCCTCATAACTCGCTAGCAACAGCGATGGGATCGCCTTTGAAAACCCCTAGTACTCAATTACTAGCCAAGCGAGCCTTGTTCGAACACGCACGAGTCAGTGAACGCCAATTACAGGTTCAACCGCCATTGAACCTGAATGCAACCGTGCGTTCGGTCCGGTTCGAACCGAAGTTCAGAACCGTACGCGTCCACTGGCAATACTAGCCTAACCTCCACAGGATTTGTGTATTGCGGCGGTCCAATGCCCATGTGCGCACCAGATCGGAGACGGGACCTTGCAGGGAAGAAATAACCACACCTTCCCCCAGTTTGAAAAGTAACCGTTGGGGAGGTGCGTGTGTACGTTGTTATCTGGCGTCTAATGGAGTAATATGATCACGAACACAGGTTGGCAGTCAGATCCGGGTCGCACGGCCGCGTCCGTCTGTATCGGCTGGCTATGCTAGAATAGGACGTGATCTTGATGGATCGAGGTGCGTAGTCACTTGCAGGCAATCGTACTGGCGAAATCATTTGTGAAGGTTTGGGGGGTCAGGGTTCGAAAAAGCGCTCATCTGGGCCTCGTGTAAACAGGTTGGCGGCCACTTTCTCTTGTGCACTCATGCACAGTGCTAGCTTTAATAAACTTTTCATTAATGGAATGCGTAGACGCTCAGGCTCCAAGTTGCAATAAACGTACATCGTGTTGCACGGCGGAAGCGCATGAGGGCGATAGGGCAAATTCAAATGATGCTAACGCGCACATCTGTCTCCTGAAGAAGGCAGGGTCCGAGTCCATTATTGGCGCCATTGGCATCACTGGGATCACTCGTGTACAGCTGCATACCTCCCCGTGTCCAAGTCATACCAACTATGATTCAGCAATCTCTCGTAGCTTCCCTGGGCCACACCTTCGGTGTCTGTGGAAGACCACACAGACACAGGCAGCATGGCACACTGATAGACACGTCACTTTCGTAGGCATGTCCGCGTGCGTGCCACACATGGAACACCCCCTAGAAATGGTCTCTTAAATTGCAGTCCGAGTCTGCTCTCGCATTGCCATTACAGCGACTCCTACTCACGACTTGGCGTCAGCAGGTGAGTTTGCCATTTTTAGTGGATGTAACATTTGCTCAGCAATTGTATACTAGACTATAGAGTCATCTCGTAATCCAAAGAACCACAGCAATACGTAAGTTTATCTACCCTCAACCGCAGATGACTTCAAGTTGACCGACCTTGCTGTCCGACTGACCCGATGCGCATGTAGCCAGCAGAGGCCGTCAAAGAACTCTACGACGATTCATATAGGATTGAGTATATCCCGCTCCTTTGCGTCGCAATTTCGATAAATAATTCAAGACAGAGATGGCAGGCATGGTACGTTCATTTGCATTGCGCTTTGAGCAAGATCGAGCTGACCTATCCACAGATGAAACAGCACAATGGCAAAATATGGGCCCTGGTTGACGCAGATCCGAATAACGTTATTGTCTCCTGTTTAGACTGTGCGCCTGATCGTGCCAACTGCTGGATCATGACCAACGGAAAAGCCATCAAGGGCGCAGCGTGGTTGTGTCACAAACTCGGAAGCTTCCCCTTAAACCCTATCCCATGCATTGCCTGCGGTCACCCGGGGAGCCACCATCGGCGCGGCAAGGTTTGGTGTGAACAAACTTCGATTCCATTACTAGCCAGCGTCGCATTCTCTCCCCAGGGTTACGCTGCACCGGGTTGCTTTCCGCCGGCCATGGGTTATGGACACTTTCCTCCAGCGGTCGCGAGTTACTCCGCACCGGATCACTTCCCACCAACCTCGGGTGACTCTACAGAATCTGCACCAAGTTACTCTGTACATGGTTTTTCTGCGCATTCAACCAAACCGTTCCGACTCTACCCTTCCCCGACAAAGGCACATCTGAGCGACGTCTCGGGCGAAGAATGACAGCGCAATACTGGCACTTTGTATCCCAGCCCGGGGTAGCCAAGTCGCATTGTTCAAGGATATCAAATGGCGGCATTCGAGTGGTGAATCTTGGTAGAACGGGCCGTTTGAGAGGGGAGAAATCCATCGTTTTCGGCTTCGCGGTGCAATACACACTCACAAGTGTGAGACTGAGTTTAAGTTGTTGTTCCTTCCGGTGCCGTGGGGAGTTTGCAACCGGTCTTGGAGATCAACGAGCCTGAACGGGAACGAGGGCGAGTGGGCTTTGGCACGAGATGGAGGAAGGCGCGAGCGGCACTCGAGACAGAAGCGAAAGGGTATATTCGTGAAGTGCAGGTCGTAACGGACGTCGGAGAAGGTAGCGTGCGTCTTTGGCTATCGCGAGTGGCTAAGTTATTGTCCTCTTCCTGCTTCCATCAATGACATATCTTCCCTCCTCTTCTACGCCTGCCAACAAATCCGCGATGCTACTATAAAACCCTTCTGCACTAAATCCTGCGTTTTTTCTGTGAGTAAACACATGCATGCCTCCGAGACCTGATCGTTGGGTCAAGTATTAAGGCTTTATTCGAAAAATGGTCATCAAGGAGAAGAAACCTACCTACAAGGCTGGTAAGGTTGCCGGTAAGCCTACCAGTCCAACCAGCTAGATCGATATGTTTCACGTTGTGCAGCGTACCAAGATACGTGCCCCATTGCGCCGACTGAACGGATACCATGCCGTCGTTCGCCCCTTCTTGTGCTGCTATGACGGAATGAGGGTACCTGAGGAGGATGAAGAGTCATGTGAGTAGCTTTTAAAGGCGGTGATGTGATAAACTCGCTTCCAAGGATCGATTACTCCAGGTTGATACTCTGCTCCCCAGCTGAAGTACCTCACGTCATCTACATTTGGCGTGTTGTCGTTAAACTCACTCATCGCCTCCCTAGTAAGACACTCGACAGCCTTTCCGTCGCCATTGCCATTCGGGAGAAGCTGGAGGAGAGCAAGTACAGCGGGAAGGCGAGCGGAGGCAAGGGAGAGGAAGTGGGAAGCGAAGGAAGAGCCGTGATGGGGCGTCGAAATGGTAGTCAGGCTAAGGACGCGGAATGTGCGTCGAGTGAGGTGGGTGATAAGATAGCGACAGTCGATACCACCCTGATACACGAGTGAGAAGGCGAGAGGTTGGTAACGAAACACATACCATGCTATGGCCTATTAAGTGCACGTCTCCGCCAGGATATGCTTCCGAAATGGTCATTTCAAGGATCTTTGCGCGATCGATTGGGGAAGAAGTGGCGGGGACATGCGTGATGAGGACCTGACAGCCGTTGGCCTCAAGAGCTTCCTTGATTCCTCCCCAATGAGATAGCTGCAAAGATGCTACCACTGGTCCAATCGAGATGGAGTCGAAGCCCATAAATCCGTGGCAGAAAACGAGAGGAGCATTTGGTACGCGAGCTAGAGAGTGGGAATCTATTGATTACTGAAATGACATGCAGCACAGAAGACGTACATTTCTTTCTGAGATCAGTATTACGAGACACAGATGCATTCAGTGCGCCTGTTACTCGCTGCCTGGTATTGAGGTATGACTGAGACCATGAACCGCGAAGAGATGGGGCTCTGGGTATCTGTAAGGCTGCAGATGCGGGTATCGAGGGGAGTGTATCGGGGGACGAACGTGTAGACGATGCAATCGCAGCGACGGAGCGCTCAGGGGGAAGGATGAGAGCGACAGAAGAACCTGAGGTGGTCAGGGAGGAGTGCAAAGGCGACAAAGGGAACCCGAGAAGGGGGAACGGAGAGGGTACTGCGATTCCTGTGAGGACTGCATGGAATGCTTCGAACATTGGCGAGGATGAGGTCAAGGAGGAGAGCGAGTAGGAAGGAAAATGGAGAGCAAGATATCGGAGCGAGGAGGGCAAGCACTCGGATAGTCCATTGGCTCGCCCTCCTCGACCAGGGTCTGCCGCGCCGCATGGGTGCTTGCATAGGTGTAAGGATGAGTGTGGATGTTCGGAGCTTGAAATACTGCTATGGGCGTCCATCACTTGAGCGCGTCTACCTCCCCAGGCGTCTGTCGAATGGTGATACAACACATGAATCCAAACCTGCCCCCTCCGGCCCTTTGCACCCTGAACACCAAAACTCGTAGACGCTCGGCGGAATGTCGCTGAAATGAACTAATGGTGCGTGTACTAGGTGATCGCGAACCCTGGTCGTGTTATCCACATCACCCGCGCACCACTGCGTCCAGAGTCAGAACGCCAGTACTGACTCATCGAGAGACCGCGATGATCGGATATTGTGGAACGGCGCTCTGTGTCGTGTTGGTGGTGCCGTGTGCCTCTATGCAAACGATCCAAATCCTAACACAAGGTTTCGAGATCACGTCGTCCGCGCCGTGCGGAACGCGTATGGTGCCCCCCTTTACGACCTAGCACCGATAACGGTACTACTGGACCGGCTATTCAATGCGCCGCAGCTCACGGAAAGTTGGAGGGCACGACGTGCCACCTTCAAACATTTCCTTGTTCTTCGTCGCCTGAGACTCGGCAATAGCAATCACAAAAAGGTTAGGGCTGGTAATGAGTACCTTGATCTTGTCATGACTGCATTGTTTTCACTAGCTTGTCACGGTGCACTCACTCACTTCCCTGAGTAGTGATTGGAGCGATCCTAACTGACCGACTGTTATTGCTTGTGTACAGCTTTCCGCAGGTGTTTCAATTGTACCCTTCATGGGATGGAAAGGGTTAGCTTGCCCTCCATCCAGCGACTAGAGACCAGCCCAACACATGACGACCTGTCACATGGTCACTAAAGGCGGGTTAAACGAGACTCAATTCCAACGATGAGGCGAGTCTCGCACGACGAAAATGGGGCAACTAGTACTCGGAGCAGTTGACTTGTGAGCAGGGACTGTGGTGGTGCACCGAAAGTGACAGCTCTTGCTATGGGCGGAGTTCCGCAGCTACGTAACCTCCATGACTTCAAAAGGTGTCCGCCTTCAAGTTTGCCGGCGAAAATAAAGTGGACTATGAAATGATTGCACACATTCCAGATCGACAGCTGCTACCCCCACGAACAAAATCCTTCTTTGCCAAATTTGATCGAGGGCCCCATGAAGCCCACCTCGTTCATGTTGAGGAAACAGAGTTTTATCCATTTGAACTGTACTCCAAACAATCTGCGAGTCCTTTGGCATACTGATCGCGAAACCTCGACTGGATAATCGGCACAATCAGCGCAGCGACGTTACCAAGGACTTAGACGTTGCCATTGTTCGTCGAAAAGTGCTAGAGCTCTGCCCTCCAGGACACCCGCATCCTTGAACAATCTCGCTGTTTACCTCTCCATTCGGTACGACCAGATACAAAGTACGGAAGACCTAGAGGAGGCGATTGCACTCGCACGAGAAACACTCAAAATTTGCCCATCGGGAGAACCCAGTCGAGAGCAGCCGCTAAACAACCTCGCACGAGTCGCTGTTTGTCTCTCTACTCGCTACGACCTTCTCGGAGAAATCAGAGATTTTGACAAGGCCACAGTCCTCTGGATAGAAGCACTCCAGCTCCATCCACCTGGTTATCCACATCTGTTGGAGAACAGACCGTCCGTAGGACATTTCATTAGGTTTACCTTCGTACATACACTAAGTTTCCTTTTTCGGACATTGCGTGTGTTTACGCGCGCGCGCGCGCTCGTACCACCGTCTCGTACCACGTCGACTGGAGGTAAGCCACTTTGCATAGTTCCTACTTACACTCCTTACTCACCTGTACGTAGTGTACCCCTCCTACAGACGACGTGCTCCAAGAACATCGACCTCAATCTTTGAACAACCGCTGTCGATCTTCTCAATCGATACAAGCGACTTGGGAGTATGACAGACCTGAACGAGGCCATCGCCCTTGACCGAGAAGCTCTGGAGCTTTGTCCATCCGGGAGCCCTCATCGATCTACCTTTTTGAACAACCTCGCCATTGATCTCTTCACTAGGTATAAGCAAATTGGCAGTAAAGTGGACCTCAAGGGACAGTGCCTCGGCGACCTAAGTGATCTCGAGGAAGCCATCTCGAGGTTGATGGATGCGGTTGACCTAACTCCTCACGATCACTCCAACAGGCCTAGCCTTCTTAAAAACATCGCGACCTGCTTAATAACACGTTTCGAGCGCCTCGGCGAGTTAAGTGACCTCGAGGACGCCATTTCGAGGTTGAAGGATTTGGTTGACCTCACTCCTCACAGTCATCCCGACAAGCCCGGCCTTCTCAACAACCTTGGAAACTCCTTAAAAGCTCGTTTCAAGTGCCTCGGCGAGGTCAGTGACCTCGAGGATGCCATTTCGAGGTTGAGGGATGCAATTGACCTCACTCCTCACGGTCATCCCGACAAGCCCGGGCGTTTGTTCAACCTTGGCATGTCCTTCATCACTTGCTTTGAACCACTTGAGGAGTGTAAACTCAAGCAAGCAATCTCTATATTTTCTTCTGCGGCGTCATCCCCGATCGGCCCCATCTCTCTTCGTTTTCGCGCTGCGAAGCAATGGATATCATGTGCCCGCCATATCAGACATCCCTCTCTCCTGCATGCATATTCTATTGCCCTCCATCTCATTCCTCAACTTGCATGGATTGGCCTTTCTCTTACCCATCGTTGCCAACAGCTGACCCGGGCGGCCGATATTGCCCGGGAGGCAGCCGCAGCTGCTCTAGATGCTGGATTCCCAGTAGTTGCAGTCGATTGGCTTGAGCAAGGGCGTTCGATTATTTGGGGGGAACTCTTCCAGCTTCGCAGTTCATATGAAGATTTGCCGGCCGCCCATCCAGATCATGGACGTAGACTACGCGAACTCTCTGTGAAACTAGACCAAACAAGTGCTCATCGCGAAAATCCGTCGGAAGAGACTAGGGAACCTCGAACGATAGAGTTGTCGCGCCACCTGGCGGACAGGCAGCGTCGGCACGCCATCGAGCGAGATAAACTACTCCAGCACATCCGGCGCTTGCCAGGTTTCGAGCAATTCCTCCACCATAAACGGTTCTCTCAGCTGCGCGCTGCAGCGCATGCTGGACCAGTTGTCATCCTCAACGCTACGGAGACTCGTTGCGACGCACTTGTTGTGCTTGCCGACGTGGACCACGTTATTCATGTCCCCCTCACCAACTTCACTCTCGAGCGATCCGTCAATCTCCAGAGAATCTTGACCGAGTATGTTGACGGTCACACGACGGAGGGAAAACGACCGCCAGGGGTTGGCGTTAGCTTGGAGCATGTTTTATCTCCATTGTGGCAAAGCGTCGTCAAACCCGTCCTTGACGCTTTGGCCATCTCAGTATGTTTCATTTGTTTTACGCCTCATTGACCATCCATTGATTTGTGATCGCAAGCAGGTACCCACCAGCCTTGTCGACCTCCCACGAATATTTTGGTGTCCTACTGGCCCTCTTTCCTTTCTTCCCATCCATGCAGCTGGCTTGTACGAAAGACAATATGCTGAACCAGGGCATAAAGTGTTCGATTTCGTCGTTTCGTCATACATTCCCGCTCTCAGCATTCTTTCGCAACTATCTAGTCCTAACGTGGCACCTAGCAGGCATGGCAACCTTCGCTTACTCCTTGTCCGTCAACCACCCTCAGATGGCCATGACCCACTTCCGGGCGTCGCGATCGAGTTGGGATGCATCAAAAACGTGGTTAGGAATTCACCAGTATCTTTGGAGCGCACCACAATCCTGGAGACCTCCAATGGGACAGTCGAAGAAGTCCTCGGCCTTATGAAGGAAGCAGATTGGGTCCACTTTGCTTGCCACGGGGTCAGAGATGGCTTGAACAGCGGTTTTTGTCTCGCACACGGACGCCGCTTGACGCTACGCGACATCGCCGCGCTTTCACGTCCTAGAGGTGGGCTTGCCTTTTTGTCTGCAGACGGGACGGCCCGAGGAGAGCAGAATCTCTCCGAAGAGGGCATCCATATAGCAGCGTCGATGTTGCTTGCAGGTTATGAGAGTGTCGTGGGTACGATGTGGTCGATCAGTGATCGATTTGCGCCTGATATTACAAGGGACGTCTACGCGACACTGTTTGAAAAGGACACGATGCCAGATCCTCGGGAGGTTGCACGAGCACTGCACGATGCCGTTGTGGGTCTTCGAGAGAGGGGTGCGTCGTTCGTGGAGTGGATTCCGTTTATCCACGTCGGTCTTTGATGAACTGGAGCATTGGCTTCCGTTTGCAAGGTGTCCTTTACTAAAGTATTAGATTTATTATCTGACCATGTATTCGACGAGTTTGCTCCATCTTCTTCAAAGTTGTCGGCGATAGAACATAGGGCTCCATTTGCATTTTTTGACAGGCGAGGATGGCGTGATTATCGAACGCAGAAAGACCCCTTGTGAGGGCCGGGGAAGACGATTGATTATTTTCCCCTACAGTATAGTCCGACCTTGAGTCTTGTCTCGGCAGATTCGCCGAGCTTGGTTTGGACTTGTTTGGACTACTGGTCGATGGCCAATCTCCAACTTGAACAGTGAGATGATCCATTCCGCGTCCGCCCTGCAGAGTGCAGTCTCAGATGTGAGCTCTGCATATTAATTGTGACACTCCTCCATCTTAGTTCCAAGTTCCTCGGTCTCTCGTGTATCGTGTCATTTGCAACATTCTAGAAGATCACGAGCTACCTACTAGTAGGAATACTAAATCCTTGCAACTTGAAAAAGCAAGCACAATTGGAACTTGGTGAGAGCTCCCATTGGTGATGAGGCCGGGGCTGAGATCCCTGTCAGATTTTCGCAGACATTGTATCACAAAGCTAGAGATGTTGCAAATGGCACAGAGAAGCATGATCAAGCCACCATACTGACACTGCTGCCACTTCCTCGCTTGTGGCCACCTCGCTCCGAGTCGGAGCTGTGCCCCTGAGCGTTTTTTTGCCCCGCCCATCCCCCTCGCGCCACCCACACTGGTAGAACGCCGCATCCGCATCCACCTTCTCCCATCCCGGGTCCCAGGATCGGTCGGTGCACAAGGTCGCACTGCAAGGCGGGTGTCCCCCGGACAGCACCCCGCGCTGCCGCCCACACACTCCTTTCGCAATCTCAGTCGTATCCGGCGCCATCCCCGTCGCCGTTGCCATTTTCACCGTACTACCAAAGACAACGACCCCTTTTCCCTCCTGTCACCCCCACGAGCCCGTCCAAAGACATATTGTAATGGGCCAAGGAGTCGCTTGCCAGTCGAGAGGGACCAGACACAAGCAGTCTTGTCTTTCGATCCCGTAGCAATTTGCGTCCCGTCCGGCGAGATGTCCACTGCATCCACCACACTCCTATGTCCCTCGGTCGCCTTTTCGTGAGTGTTCGCATTCCAGACAGCGACCAACCCACTCCATGCCCCGCTAACGATCCACCTCCATCCCGTGATACTGCATGTCATAAACTCCCCGCGTCCATTGGTGCACCTACTTCGCTGCCGTCTTGGATGCACCACGTGCGAATCTTCCCTTCACTGTCACCTCTCACGATATGCTCCCCGTCGGTGAGAAACGAGAGTGAACGAATAGTATCGTTTTGACCATCGATTATAACCGGTGTTGCTTCCTTTCGGTGAAGACAGTCATCATTCTCGATCGTCGTTGCTCGATCGTCGTTGCTCCTCTGTGGCATCTTTCTGCGCAGCCTGAGACTGCTATTTGTGGCATATTGAATCTTAACCTAAGGATGGCGCAAAACAAGGTGATTATAAGTCCTAATTTCGACGAGTACTATAAAGACTGATTCTCTTCACCGAAAGGAAGCGACACCGGTTATAATCGATGTTCGAAACGATGTGAATAATAAATAATAATAATCAAATCAGTCAAAAAATAAATCACCACTGAGCCCGAAACCTGTGAGCTGATCACCGTCCTGTTTCATGATAACGAAATTGGCCCACTGGCAAAGCTCCGTTAGTCTGGCGGCCAGAATCCACAGGATCTGAGATGATCCATTCTGTGTCCTCACCACAGGGCGCAATTAAATGTGAGCTCTACCTGTCGTTGTCCATTGCTTAGATTATTAACAGAGACGACAACAGATGTGACTTATTTGTAGGATCAGCGCTATGGAGAGATGGATTTTTTCGCGTGGCCTCACCGATTGCTTTGTTCGAATTCATACTCAATCCTCAGAAAATAAATACCAAGTCAGCAGTACTAGTAAAGGATAACATGTGAACATCAAAGACCGACGTGAATGAACGGAATCCACTCCGCGAATGACACGCCCCTCTCTCGAAGACGCCGAATGGCATCATGCAGTGCCCGTGCAGTATCCCGAGGATCTGGCGGGGTGCCCTTTTCAAACAGTGTAGCATAGACGTCCCTTGTAACATCAGGTGCAAGCCGATCACTGATCGACCACATCGTACCCACGACGCTCCTGTAACCAGCAAATAACATTCCCGCTGCCATATGGATGGCCTCCTCGGAGAGCTCCTGCTCTCCCTTGGCCGTCTGACATGCAGACAGGAAGGCAAGCCCACCTCTGGGACGTGAAAACGTGGCGAGCTCGCGCAGCTTCAAACGGCATCGCTGTGCGAGACAAAGACCGCTGTCCAAGCCATCTTGGACTCCATGGCAAGCAAAATGGACCCAATCTGCTTCCTTCATAAGGTTCAGGACTTCTTGGACTGTCCCATCAGAGGTCTCCAGGATGGTGGTACGCGGCAGAGGTGAAGTCCTAACAACATCTTTGATGCGTCCCAGCTCGATCTTAACACCCGGAAGTGGATCGTGGCCATCCGAAGTTGGTTGACGGACGAGGAGTAACCGGAGGTCGCCACCCCTGCTAGGTGCCACGCCAGCGCTAGATAGTTCCGAAAGAATGCTGAGAGTGGGGATGTATGACGAAACGACGAAATTGAATATTTTATGCCCCGGTTCCGCATACTCTCTGTCGTACAAGCCAGCTGCATGGATGGGAACGAAGGAAAGAGGACCAGTAGGACACCAAAATATCCGTGGGAGGTCCACACTGGCGGGCACCTGCTTGCGATCACAGATCAATGAAGCGTAAAACAAACAAGACCGTGACATACTGAGATAGCCAAAGCATCAAGGACAGGTTTGACAACGCATTGCCACAACGGAGATAAGACTTGTTCCCAGCTACTGCAATCCTCTGGTATTGGCTTTCCTGTCCTTGCGTGGCGAACATACTTGGTCAAGATGGCTTGGAGATTGGCGCATCGCTCGAGAGTGAACTTTGTGAGCGGGACATGAATAACATGGTCCACGTCAGCAAGTACGATCAGTGCATCGCAACGGGTATTTGCAGCATTAAGGATGACAACTGGTCCAGCGTGGGCTCCAGCGCGGATCTGAGAGAAGCGTTTTCGGCGGAGGAATTGCTCGAAACCTGGCAAGCACCGGATGTCCTGGAGTAGTTTATCTCGCTCGATGGCGAGCCTACGCTGCCTGTCCGCCAGTTGGCGTGACGACTCTATCATTTCAGATCCCCCAGTCTGTTCTAACTTGAACGAAATTTCGCGATTAGCGCTTGTTTGGTCTAGGATGGCAGAGAGTTTGCGCAGTCTACATGCATGATCTGGATGAGCGACCGACAATTCTTCATACGAGCTGCGAAGCTGGAAGAGCTCTCCCCAAACAATTGAACGCCCTTGCTCAAGCCACTCAACTGCAGCTATCGGGAGTCCAGCATCCAGAGCGGCAGCGGCTGCTTCCCGGACAATATCGGCTGCCCAGGTCAGCTGTTGATAACGACGGGTAAGAGAAAAGCCGATCCATGCAAGTTGAGGAATGAGGTGGAGGGCAACGTAATATGCATGGAGAAGAGAAGGATGTGTGATACGGCGGGCACATGATATCCATTGGTATGAAGCGCGAAAACGATGAGTGATGGGGCCAATTGGGGATAAGGCAGCATGAGAAAATATAGAAATTGCTTGCTCGAGCCTGGGTTTACACTCCCCAAGTAGTTCAAAGCAAGTAAAGGACATGCCGATGTTGAACAAACGACGGGTCTTGTCGGGATGACCGTAAGGAGTGAGGTCAACCGCTTCCATCCACCTCGAAATGGCATCCTCAAGGTCAATGACCTCACCGAGGCACCCGAAACGAGTTATTAAGCAGGTGCCGAGGTTGTGAAGAAGGGTGGGCTTGTCAGGGTGACCGTGAGGAATGAGGTCAACTGCATCCCTCAACCTCAAAATGGCACCTTCGAGGTCACTGACCTCGCCGAGGCACTCGAAACGAGCGGATAAGGAGTTACTGAGGTTGTTAAGATAGCCAGGCTTGTCGGGGTGATCATGAGGAGTGAGGTCAACAGTATCTCTCAACCTCGAAATGGCATCCTCGAGGTCAATGACCTCGCCGAGTCGCTTGAATCGAGTGGATAAGGAGTTGGCGAAGTTGTTCAGAAGGCGGGGCTTATGAGAGTGACCATGAGGAATGAGGTCAATGGCATCCCTCAACCTCGAAATGGCGTCCTCGAGGTCAATGACCTCGTCGAGGCGCTCGAAACGAGTGTTTAAAGAGTTCCCGAGGCTGTTAAGAAGGTAAGGCATGACGGAGTGACCACGAGGAGTGAGGTCAACTGCATCCTTCAACATCGAAATGGCATCTTCGAGGTCGCTGAGCTCGCCGAGGCGCTCGAAACGAGTTATTAAGCAGGTGCCGAGGTTGTTAAGATGGTTAGGCTTGCTGGGGTGATCGTGAGGAGTGAGGTCAACCGCATCTCTCAACCTCGAAATGGCATCCTCGAGGTCAGTGACCTCGCCGAAGCGCTCAAAACGAATTGTCAAGGAGTTGCCAAAGTTGTTGACACGACCGGGCTTGTCGGGATGACCGTTAGGAGTGAGGTCAACCGCGTCCCTGAACCTCGAAATGGCATCCTCGAGGTCAGCAACCTCGCCGAGGCGCTTGAAACGAGCTGTTAAGGAGTTGCCGAGGTTGTTAAAAAGGTCAGGCTTGTTGGGGTGACCGTGAGGAGTGAGGTCAACGGCATCCCTCAACCTCGAAATGGCATCCTCGATATCAATAACCTCGCCACAGCGCTCGAAACGAGTTTTTAAAGAGTTGCCGAGGTTGTTGAGATAGCCGGGCTTGTCAGGATGACCCTGAGGAGTGAGGTCAACCGCAACCCTCAACCTCGGAATGGCATCCTCGAGGTCAATGACCTCGCCGAGGCGCTCGAAACGAGTGGATAAGGAGTTGGCGAAGTTGTTAAGAAGGCGGGGCTTATGAGAGTGACCATGAGGAGTGAGGTCAACAGCATCCCTCAACCTCGAAATGGCGTCCTCGAGGTCAATGACCTCACCGAGGCGCTCGAAACGAGTTTTTAAGGAGTTCCCGAGGCTGTTAAGAAGGTAGGGCTTGACAGAGTGACCACGAGGAGTGAGGTCAACCGCATCCTTCAACATCGAAATGGCATCTTCGAGGTCGCTGAGGTCGCTGAGGCGCTCGAAACGAGTTGTTAAGCAGATACCAAGGTTGTTAAGAAGGTCGGGCTTGCTGGGGTGATCATGAGGAGTGAGGTCAACCGCGTGCCTCAACTTCGAAATAGCGTCCTCGAGGTCACTGAGCTCGCCGAGGCGCTTGAAACGAGTGGATAAGGAGTTGCCAAGGTTGCTAAGAAGGTCAGGTTTGTTGCGGTGACCCTGAGGAGCGAGATTGACCGCGTGCCTCAACCTCGAAATGGCGTCCTCGAGGTCACTGAGCTCGCCAAAGCGGTCGAAACGAGTTTTTAACGAGTTACCGAGGTTGGTCAGATGGTCAGGTTTGTTGGGGTGACTATGAGGAGTGCAGTCAACAGCATCCCTCTGGCTCGAAATGGCATCCTCCAAGTCACTGAGCTCGCCGAGGCGCTCGAAACGAGTTGCTAAGCAGGTACCGAGGTTGTTAAGAATGACAGGCTTGTTGGGGTGATCGCGAGGAGCGAGGTCAACCGCATGCCTCAACCTCGAAATGGCGTCCTCGAGGTCACTGAACTCGCCGAGGCGTTTGAAGCGAGTCAGCAAGGAGGCAGCAAAATCGTTAAGGAGGTCGGCTCCACTAGAGTGATCGCGAGGAGTGAGGTCAACCGCCTCCCTTAACATTGAAATGGCGTCCTCGAGGTCAGCCAATTTACCGAGGCGATTGAACCGATACACAAGCGCTTTACCAAGATCTTGCAGTATCACGAGGTACCGGTTATCCCAAATCGTCATAGAGCTGACCAATTCCTGTAAAATAACAGTGGCTTGTTGTAGGTCGGCTAGATCGCCGAACTGTTCAAAACGTTGCAACAATCGGGCGCTGAAAGCCCCTAGATATCTGTCCGTGAAGGCTGAAGTTACGCCTCGCTCTGCCGTTGATTGCGGATCTGGCTGCATGAGGTCCATGCTACGTCCCGGATGCAGTGATTGCAAGAAACTCGCAGCTTGCCTCGCATGACTTCCTGCAGACCGGCTGCCCAATACTTCTCCCAGCAATCTTTGTGCCTGCTCTTTTTCGGCGTAGTGTTTCCGAATCTCGTATCGTACGAGATGCACCGTCGCCATATGAATAAGGGTGGAGGGGCGATCAGGATGACCCACAGGACGAACTACCAGCGCGTCACGATACATCCGAAGAGCCGCTTCCAGAAGAGCATCTCCACCCTCCACTTGAAAGTAGATCAACTCAGCCATCGCTAGGTTGGATAGAGTGACCGCACGACAAGGATGATCCATCGAACAGAGGTTCAGCGCGTGTTCGAATTCTCTCATAGCGCACTCCAGATCTTCTTTTCCCCCTTGCTTCCGGTATCGCGAGAGAGCGCTATGGCCCGAATCGGTTGCGTTTTCTAGTCTGCTCTGCGTTTCCGGGGTCAACTACCGACGAGTAAGGTTTATGAATACAATATGGACACAAGTCGCTAACTAACCCAATGGGGGCCAAGGATCTTCGACGTTGATGGACTAGCGCTCTCGCGCTTCTGTCGTTCGATAGTTATGAACAGGGATGTACATGGGGACACGACATCCCCATCCTTTGGAAAGAACACAAAGGCTATCAAATAGTGAATAAACTGACCCCCGCGTGGAATAATCTACTGTACTCACGGGCGTCGGGTTCACTGCGCTCTAAAAGTTGTTTTACCGTAACCGTCAACTTTCGCAGCTGTTCCCCGGTACCCAACGTGGGCTGGAATTCAAAGGAAGCATAGACCTCGAGACAAATTTTGGCCGACACATCCGATGATCTAGCTAGAATGTCAGAATTATAACTCTTGCTGTGAAGGGATCTCACATTAGGATCGGTCCGTTCCATTCGACGACATCCTGGTCTACCGATGAGTGTTTATTTTCTGTTCTCCATTCACGACCACTGTGACGTAGTACGGCGAAAAAGCCGGCGGGGAGTCGTCTGAGGCCAAGGGCAACGCCCGTTGCTCGGATGGCTACGTTAATGTCGGCAATGTTTGTAAATCTGACAAACAGGCTTTTACCTGTAATAACGATTTCCTCGTGTTGGTCCGCAGGGTAGGATTGATATGGCTGGTCCGTCGGCCCAGAGAGTTCTATGTCCTGTTCCTCCGAGTGCCGCCTAAGGCTGGTATCAGTGTTGGAGACAGCGAGCACACGTACGCCGTCCTGCAGGATTTGTCAATCAGCAAATCGAAGGTATAGTCTCGGACATACAACCAGGACACTAGGCTCGCGTGACGGGTCTGATCCAATTCGTGGTTTTGTTCTTGCTAGGTCTGAAGTGCTAGACGTCTCCGATTCGGACCCTGATCGTTTTTTTCTGATGTCCGACGTGCTAGTCATCATTGTCGCATAAAATTGGGAAGAACGGTAAAGAAGCGGCGAGGTAGTCATTTAGGCCGCCTTTAAAGTCCAGGTTCATTGCCCACGGCAACACAGCAAATCAATCGGGTCTATGGTTGGCACTCCAGGCAGTGCACGTCAATGGCCCTGCCGCAGTGTTATCTACATAGTAATGACGTACCATACAGGATCCAGGGCTGATGGCGTGCCAGAGTTGGAGATCCAGCCCTTCGTGGAGATATATTTCCTTTCATGGACACAGCGCGTGGTTGACACACGCCGCTCGTTCCACTACCACATCGACTGGAGTGTAACTCTCTACTACAGACGACGTGCTCCAATAACCATCAGGTCAATCCTTCGTCTCATGCGGGTTATGAAAGAAAGTATGCCGCTTTACATAGCATGCGGCATTTCAGCGAAGCATTCAAGGTATTTAGGATGATGCTCTCGATACTCAAGCAACCCTCTGATCCACAAAATCGTGGTAAATATTTTCTTTACCATCCCAACGTGGGGACATTGATTCGATGGGTCCATGCAGAGCCTCGTTGTGAGTCACCACAGCTGTCTTCCTTCCGACCTGGCTGTTTATGATGAAATCGTTCCACAGCATATTCTAGCGCCGATAGAGAAAGCCAAGGTGGATGGCTTGGTCGCGACATTGCGCACAGCCCTGCCCGATATCTCGCTGGTCGGAGCGATGTACAAGCAGTGCTATGATCTTCCTCCATCATCACTTGTTACTGGTCGACTCAGACTCCCCGGGATCGTTTTCCCGCTTGCTGATCTCTCCCAACTTGAGCCGCAAGACGCCTCCGGCCTCATAGCCTATCGTGGGACATCGCCGATGCTTGGCGATGTGGAGATTACAACTAGGGACGACTTGTCTGGGCTGGAAGGTTTCCTTCTCATTCACCCCTGGATCAGTCCCCTCCTCGACTTGGACCTTTCGCGCGGACAGCCCCTGTTTGATCATGCGACGCGCGCCCTGCGGCTCGTCGTCCGGCTGAAGCAGCCATTCTGTGCGCTGCTGCTCGCCCCGCTAGCGCTCGCGCCATATAAACGTGTTGCAGCGGACAGTTTGATCATGGTTCGGGTTCGCGAGGAGACGTCGTTGAGCGATTTGATGGACAGCATCCGTATGGTGGACATTCAGTAGACGTAGGTAGGGTTCGTATGATGTACTATTTCAATGTCGTCATTGAAGAACGATTGGTAAAGCTCGACGGATCGTATCAGATCCTGGTCATGGGCACGCGAGGGCGACACAAGGATACGGCAGATCGATTGTCTTGGTGAAAGCCTTTGGCGATCTCGCTCGGTGATCCTAGCCTGCTTCGAGTCTCATCTCACTCTCGTGCTACCACCATAACACCGTTATGGCGTCATGTATTCAACCAAAAGAACAGAGAGCTGTGAGATACAACAACACCTAGGATAAAAGTCTATAGACAAGTGTGAATACCTC
>JBBPSU010000180.1:0-18921 GCA_038093755.1 Tylopilus microsporus | reverse complement strand
AATCCTTGAGTCTGGTCTCGGCACATTCGCCGAGCTTGGTTTGGACTTGTTTGGACTACTGGTCGATGGTCAATCTCCAACACTCCCCCTCAAGCCAAGCGGAGGCCGAGTCCTTTGGAATGGAGTGTGTGTTTCTGACGCGGTAGGGCTTTAGTTAATATATCGGCTGTCATCTTGTCCGTTGGGCAATAAACGAGAGTCAACCAGCCGAGTTTGACTGATTTCCGCATGTGGAGGTTTTTCAGATCGAAGTACTTTGACCTCGCATGGAATTGCGTGTTGGTCACGATGGCAATCGCAGACTTATTATCGCCGTACAAAATCGTGGCTTTCTTTGGCTCATAGCCAGAGATTCCGTAGCCAGATAATGTCTTTTTCGGAGCGTGCCATTGCATTGAACTCAGCTTCAGCGGTCGATAGCGCGGGAGATATTTCCTTCTTCGAGCACCAGGTAATAGCACCCCCATTCAGGATGAAGACATTGCCGCTCGTTGACGTGAGGTCGTGATTGCTCGCGAAACTTGCATCAGCATAGCCATAAAACTCGCCGTTCACACCATTCTTTGTATAGGTGATCCCCATGTCCTTTGTCCCTTTCAGGTAACGTAGGACGCGTTTCGCGGCACTCCAATGTGCCATATCGGGGTTATTATTGAACAAGCAGAGTTTATTGACGGCATACGCAATGTCTGGGCAAGTTCCGATTGCGGCGTACATTAGCGATCCTGTGAGCGATGCATAATTCCCATATTGGGCCTGTAGCTCTGCGCTCGCTTCATGAGGCTGGAGTTTAACATTTAGGTCGAGCGGGGTGGATACTGAGTTGGCATCCTGCAAACCATACTTTTCGAGTAGGCTCTCAATGTATTGAGATTGCTTTATGGTAAGCGTCCCCCGTTCCCGATCGCGCGTGAATTCCAAACCGACAAGTTTGTTCGGTTCACCCAAATTGGTAATGTCAAACAGCCCTTTTAGGTCGTTTTTAAGTTTGACCATCCTTGCTTTACTGTTCGTGAACAGCAGCAGATCATCAACCCATACTGTTATTATTTCGATGGAATCACCTTTGCGTCGTACATCAGCAAACCAGCCTATGTCTGGTCTAGTCTGGACAGAACTGGATGGCACCAGCCAGCATGACACAGGTTACAGAGCACCCTAGGAAGGTTCCCAACTGGCTAGACCTGGACAGCACCCTGATCTTCCAGCCCAGCCCAGCCCAGCCTTCCCAGACCATACTAGGCTGGAGGTAATGAACTCACAAGTCTATGGACCATTGTCTAGCCATATTCCAGCAACCAACAGTGACAAGCTAGCTTCTGACTGTAACGACCTAGACTTAGAGTCGTAACGCTTGAGGGCAAGACAACAAACGATCAGTGTTCAAGGCTTCAAGACTAATCGTCAAGTCCGAAGCGAGTAGATGATGATAGGGAGCGGTACCCTTAATTCGCACTCAAGTCTACAACGAGGTTTGAACAAGTGGATAAGACTGTCGTTGTAGGTACTTTACATGAGTTTAAATACTAGGACGAGATGCGCACAGACCGAGCTATGAACTACTACGTATGGACGAGCTATGCTGCATTCACAGCCGTGCACAGTCAAGGCTGTACGAATAAGAAAGTGGTGTCATACGAAGAACAAATGAAAAATGAAAGAGGAGTCATACGATACGTTAGCCAATGACAAGAGAAGAAAATGGATGAAATCGTAACACTGACAGAGTGACAGCAGCATCAACAAAAGGTTATATTTAGATCAGGTACATCATGTCATAACAAAATATATCAACCGAGATCAACATCGAAACTACTCGCCACTGCCCCAGGCTCCACACTCATGTCACTATATCATGTAAGTTAAAAAAGTTAAAAAATGTCACGAGCACAAAATAAGATGCAACTAGGACACACCTCCCCTGTTGGGCCCATCTCTCACGCAGAGCATTTGTTTTCGCAGCATGGATGTCACTTGAGTCACATTTATCCATAAGCCTAAGGATTTCGGTGTACACAGGGGAGTAGACATTGACTTTGAAATTGACTTCGGCTTGGCCAGAGACAGTCTCGTCGAGGATAACTTTGAGCTATTGAGTTCGTTAGTAGCCTGAATACGAATCCATATCAAATATCCTATGGCTGTAGCAGCTAAGGCCACTGCCGTCCTCGGAACTGCACTTCCGAACACCTCAGGGTACAATTTGCCAACAGATGTTGATCCGGTGTAAAAAAAATCGATGATGAGACTGGAGAGCGCAGGGTGTGCGAGATTGTTGACATGCCCCTGCAGATGGCATTAGCAGGTCAGAATTCGAAGTGTTTTACTTACCTCTTCATCGTGACCGTCCCTCAAGAACATCCCACCACCACCCAAGAGCTCCTTCGCGATTTTGACATTTCGTTCACGACGGTTCTCTGGGTCCCATTGATAGCGCTGGGCAACCCAAGTCCGAGCCTTTTTCCTCAGTGCCGAGCACCAGTTTCCCAAGTCCTCCCACAACTGTAAATCATTTCTTTAGTACCAATAGTATGAACAATAAAAAACTGACCAAGCGTGCAATACCCGATGAGTGTTGTGGCCACCAACCTTTGTCATTTCAGTGAGTTGGAAGACTACGGAATGGTTCAGCCCACCTTCAGTGACAAGTAAATCACAAGAACGACGCTCTGCAATCACTTCGTTGATATACTCGTAGGCTTTGACATTGAAATTCGGACGTGATGGAAATGCATTGATTGAAGCAGCATCACAGTGAGAAAACTGTTTTGCTCGTTCGATGACGTTGCGCGTTGGTGGGTTGTAGTATTGGAGTTGCCACGGTTCTGCGCCCTCTGTGGCTGGGCCAGCCGGTTGTCTGTGTGTGATAGGTTTGGGCTCGGCTGTGTTTTCCTTGAAAGCGATGAGTGGCAAATGCACTGTACTTGGAGGGACGTACCATATTGTCCGCAGAATGGGCCACTGCAGTGACCTGAGCACTGTTACTTCTCGTATGTAACCCAGTTGAGGCTTGTTGACGGGGGACAGAAGGGTTAACCAGAGGGACAGCATTGTCGTCGACGTAATCACCAGCTCTGGCGACGGTAGGACCGCTGTTGCTTCCGGTCGAGGCTTGTCGAAGGCGGGCGGCATGTAACTGAGCATTGCTGGGAAGGCGGGGAGCGTGGTTACGCTCTCGGTGTGCAGCGACAATGTCCTCCGTGTCTACTTCGGAGTTCCCTGAGAGGTAGATGAATAGATAGTTATTCAATGCTGGAAAACTTACTGAAGGAATGATGTTCGCCGAAAACCCGTTGATGAGCAGCTGGAAAGCCAGTGAGGGAAAGTTGTTCGCGATTCAAATGAAACTTACCTGAAGACGGTTGCTGCGAGTTGACAGCTCGATGTTGGTCTTGTCAGCCTTGCGCGAGTGGCTCGTTGATATCTGCATTATGTGCATCATAATTATGGATCTCTAGAAGGGAGGTAGTTCTTTATCTCGCAATTGATGTGTGAGGCATGTACCAGCACGCGTTTCACGAAGGATCTGCTCGGAAATTCTCTCATCTTCGCTGGGTGACGTCTCGTCGATCTCCTGAACGAAAATGATGTCAGTAGGTTGTGCACGCTAGTAGTAGTCTCACCTCATCTTCGAAACAAGGGGCAGCAGAGACTGTGTGACCATCTCTGTCCATGCTGTGCGGAAGGCTGTGAAATGAAGTAGTACGGTCCAGTCTTGTGGCCGACCGAGGCAGACTGGATTGGGCATCATTGTCAGAAACTGGTTTGGACATGCGATAAGAAGTAGTTGGCGGTGCAGATGGTCGTGCTGGTTGAGGTGGAAGGCTCTTTTGCTGTACAACTTGTGAATACGATCGGCGTGCTGTGGATGAACAAACTGATGATGCACGCGATGTTGGCGCAGTGGAAACACCTGATAGCGAGTGTCCAGAAAATAGAGAAATGGGTGGCGTGGAGTTGGATGAAGCAGAATTGGCAGGGGTGAACCGTTTGCGAGGGGGTGCTTGAGTCCGGGAAGCGGACTCAGCCTGTGGTACTCTGAATCCGAATTCCTGACCAGGGACGGCTCGGGCGAACACAGGGAGTGAATTTGGGGACGGCTGATGGGTTTCTGGCTGGACGATATCTGCTGCTTTTGGAGTACCTTGTAATTGATTACGGGAGGTCACACCTGAAAACGAAGGAGCCATGGGATTGACATCATCTGCTTGTGTCGCGAGATCCATTTTTGAGGATCAGGTCAAGCGTTCAGTGAGAATGCGTTCCAGTTCCTGCATCCTGGCTATTTGGCCGCCAGTCCCTTTACTTGAGCGCATGGAACGTCGCGCAGTACCAGACTTGGAGGATAAATCTTCATCTGGTTTGGACGTTAGCAAACGGCACCATGGGCCGATGAGCAGCATGCATAGTATACGTACCTCCCGATAATGCATTGACCTGCTTCGCGGGCTTCTTCCTGGTTTTCTTTGAGACTACGATCTGCGCAATATTGTCAAGGTCAAGGTCAAGGTCAAGGTCGTCCTCGTCCTTGTAAATAATTTTGCGTTTTACCATTGTTGAAGGACGGAGGCAAAGCAAAGAGCGAGCTGTTTGTCGACATTTTGTATTCATCAAACATGAGGCAATTACTGAAGACAAACAACAGGTCGTAAATAAATAAGCCGCAAACGAGTAACTTAGTCAAGCCGTGGATAAACAAAACGGCTATATCGAAAAGGAAAGTAACATTGGAGAGACTCGATTTGAATACATTAAAACGGAGTAGTGTGGCCATGCAAACATCCCATCTGAATCCTACCACTCCGCTTGTGGTATCTCGGAACTCCACCCGACTGATCGTCTGGCTGAGCAGTTAATTTGCGTGTTTGGCGCTTCTTCGAGGGTCGGGATTCAGCCTGAAGCTCGGTGCCCGCGGTGCGTTTTGAGTTACTTCCCGACGACGCCCTTGACTCGATGACCCCCTTCGAGCTAGAAGAGCCTCCGCTGGAAGATCTGTCCAGCCGACGGAGCATCTCGGGACATGGAAGGAACTCGAACTCGGAGGACGATGCATCGGTTGGCAGAGTGGGGCGTGGAATGAACTCGAAATCGGACGACAATTCATTTGGCGAAGGCTGGCTGTGCTTGGGTAAATTCAGGGTAGGGAGTGACGAGGACGCCTTTTGAGCTTGGATGACTTCCAGTTTGGGTACAATGGTGGACATCGGTGGGGGATCAAGCTGTGGGCATAGTTTCGGCGTCAAGAGGGATACAGATGATGAGGTAGCGTCGTTCGGAGACGTGCGCGAAGTGGTGGGCGCTGATGAAGGCGTTGAGTTGGATGGTCGCGGGACAGCAGACGTGGATGGGGTTGCAGTGGGTGATGTAAAAACGGTGGAGTCTGCGTCACGCTGACTCTCCCAGTGTGAAGGTGGAAGTTTGACAAGCGCTTGCGCGATCGCAGAAAGAAATGAGGCATGCGTGAACTTGGGATTTGATCCGAGCTGGCCACTGGTGTCCGTTTTGATGGATACAATGAACTCGCTTCGGATGAAGTCGAGCAAGGGTATGACAGGACGGAAATACGGAGAAATATGAGGTAGGATGAGCGTCGTCCAGCCAAACTCGGACTGGACAACCAGGGTCTTCTGGACAGTGGGCTCGAAAATAGCGAAGTAGGGGTCGAAGCAGGCAGCTAGTTGTTCATCAGATTTGGGGTTCTTCGGATCATTGAAAAGGAGGCACACCCCGAGCAGGACGTAGAAGAATGATTCCAAGTCATGCTCGGGTCTATGGTCCACGGGTTGTCCTGGACCGATGTGACTTAGCTCGGTGGCCATCCAAGGCCACGTCCCCTAGTATACATCAGTACAGGAACGGAAAAAATAAATACAGAGCTCACCGTCCAATGAAGCTTGTCTTTCGCACCGCACACATTTTTCGGCAGTGTGCCGTTGGCCACGGGGACGAAGATGCTATCCGTGCTTTTCAGCCCATTCGCTGGAACAGGGACTGCGCAGTCCTCCCGCTCGACAAGCACGACGTCGCCGGAAAGAGGATTTTGCAGGGGATGATGTATTGGAGGAGTCGGTGAACGGTTGGTCGGATGGATAGAGGAGGGGTCGTCGGATGGGGTCGGAGGCGGTGGATTTCCTGGCGGGGAATAATGTGGATGATCAAGCGTAGGTGTTGCGTAGCCCCAGTCAGCCAGGAGACCACGGCGAGGCCGCCACTTGTCGATCAAAGCATGAAGGGTTTCGCAAAGATTCTGACCGTCCTCGGTCTGTGTCTGAGGTTGGGTTTCGCAAAGGTGATCGCCGCGCTCACTCTCCGGCTGGGGTGAGGCCACAGGAATATTCTTGCTGTGCTCGCTTTTCGTCGTCTGGGATTGGGTTTCACAAACATTCTCGTCCTGCTCGCTCTCCATCCGGGGCAGGCACCGCAGTATAGCTTCGAGTAAGTTTCTTCCTTCTGTCCCTGGCGCAAATAGTAGGTTGAACAGGCTGACATCGCGATGAATGATCCTGGTGAGTTCCAGCGCCTCGCGGTGTGCTGAACGAGTCATGAATAAATGATGACATTACAAGATGAACGGGACTCACATGTTATACAATCAAAAAAGCCGATAAGGAGTTCTGCGAGTGAGGAGAACTCGAAAATAGGGTAGCCCCTGTGTTTGGTGACCAAGCGGGAGAGAACGCGCAACTGGTAAAGGGAGGTGTAGCTGTTTGACGGTGGGTCGAGAAGTGTACGGGGTATATGAGTGGAGTTGGTGATGAGCTCTTTCGTAATGGGATGTTCGGTCGGAACGAGCTGCTCATGGATTAGTTGAGGTACTCCAGCCACATTTGCTTCATTCAACATCGCTAGAATTTGGCCCTCGGTATATCTCCGTAGTGGGTCGATGAAACAGTCCTTCACAACGACTTCTTGCTCTACACCCGACCAGGTGAACCGGCCACTCCAAACAGTTGTTCCGCGGCCGTGGATAGAGCCAGATATGAATATAAGTTCGTTGACATTGATTGAGGTCTCCGTCCCGTCGATCAAGGTCACCTGTATATCCCTCGTCCTGTTCTTGACATCGTGAACCGTGAGGTCAAAACCAAGTGTGATGCGAGAAGCGAAGGTAACGCCGAGCAAGATGCGGAGGAAAAGTTCCGGGGAGTTGTGGATATTGATAGGATGGGTGGAAATGGAGCCACCCCGGTCGAAAAGCGTGAAGATAATATCTTCTCCCAAAAATCGTAAGCAGGGAGTAGCGTACCGTCCATCTTGAGCTTGATGTAAAAATGTCACCTTTCCTGCGAGTTCAATGAAGGACTCCTTCAGCTTCTCCTTATCAGCACCTGAGCTCTTCATCTCGCCAATAGAAAGCACGTCGACCCGCATATCGGCTTTCCTCTCACCAAGAGGCTCGCGACAGAGAAGAAGATCGGGCTTTCGCAGTGCATCACAACCAGCGACGCCCTTGTTAGCCGTGTCCCCAGTCCACTCCCTGTCGACACGAGTTAGTTTCAAGAAGAAGCCACGATAAACACGACACACCTTTTTTTGTACGTCGGATGGATGTTCGACTGTCTAGTAGTTACATGTAGAACGATCTTGTTGAGGAAATCGGACATAGCCGCTTCTGTGACCCATGTTTGAGTAGGAAGTACAAAGCGGTTGTCAGCATAGATCGTGGACGGTAAGGAATGGATAATGGACGTGATTGTTGGACGTGCAGCATCAAGCTGCGTAGTTGGGAAAGCATCCTTGTTGAAGATCCGTGCATCCGAAAAGAAAGTGGCGAGGAAGCTGCCCGTCTGTTCCTCGTCGAGAACCCAGTGGAGCGCTTGGGTGTCGTTTTCGACGAGGGGATCCATTGTAACACGGTACAAGTCACGTTTCCACCGCAAAATTGGGGGATTGGAGGCGAGCTGTGGGGTCGGTGAGGTCGGGCCCTACGCCACGTTGCATACGACCTACAAGCAGCGGTGATAGTGGCGTTGCGTGCGAAGTCAATGGCCGCTGTTCGGAATCGGAAAAAATTTGATCAAGCATGAGCTACTTGCATAAAAACAAATGTACCTTGGGGTTCTTTGGGTTATTCATGATGGCAGGATGGTTGCAGACTCTGGTTCAGAGTGAGAGAATGACAGGCTTAAATTATCCAAGATACCATCGATCTCTTTTACTCAGATCAAGCGCCTCATGGCGGCATTACTAAATGGGACATAATGCATAGTAAAGCTCCTTCGACCAAAACTTGTTCAACCAAAATTCGGTGGACAATTCGTAGCTACTTTCTTTCGTCAGTCGTGAATGGGCTTCTTTGCCGAAATGAGGAATCAAGTGAGCGGGTGATCGTATCTGAGAAACGGGAATGACACCACCAATACGAGTCCCGCCTGCTTTGGTGGCCCTATGAAGCAGATGCATTCCCGTCCCAGTGTGAATGCCGTTGGAAAGATCTCGTCGTTGGACAAGATCGAAACGCTGAACGTAGGTTGCGATGTAATCACCATTAAGTGGGCGGAATATAAGGCGAAGTTGGACGACATTGTGACCTGTCACCGAGAGTAGTCAGAAAAATTAGATGTGTCTGCCGATGCATGAGATCATACTTTCGATGCCTCGCAACGGCCAGTCGCTCTCTGGACCAGGACTTGCAATGACAGTATCATATAGACCGTGAGGGTGATGAGAGGAAGGGGGGAGTGCTCGTAAAGTCTGTGAAATGTCCACTTTTCCATCGCCATGGTACGCGAATTGTTGTAAACGAATTTTATACCATATCTGGAGGCGGTCGAACGGGAGGGGGCAGTGAGAATCCTGAGTCCTAACGCCGGTGACCGGATGACCCGAGTTATCCTCCATGCGTTGCAGAAAGTCGTAGAGGGCGGGACGAAGGTCTGGGATTCTAAACAGGGCGGCTGCTTCATCTACAGTCATGCGAAGAGATGGTTTCATTGTAATGTGAAAAGCGGTGGTGGGAGTGGCGAAGGTACGATGAGGTTTAGGGGCATTTGGAATAAGCCCGCAAGCGATGCAATCAGCGAGAGAGAAATAGTTGATCGCCGTGTGACACGGTTCGAAGTGCTGACCGAGGTATGAGACGTTGTCAACTTCCGGATCATCCTCATCTTCTTGGTCAAAAATGTCGTCGTTCTCCGACTCCATACAAGCAGCCTTGGTGTTCCGGGACTCGAGATAGGTGGCAAGATCAAATCGAAAACATTTGTCTGAGCGGTCGAGATGGCGAGCAATCTGGTTATAATAGTTTTGATTATTGCCCATGCGAGCCGGCGTCTTGATCTCCTGTACGTGGGCGTGTTCAGTCGCGTCAGCGGACCACTGCATGATAGGACCAGAACGCTGGATATTCGGGACTACACTTTGGAGTAACTCTAACTTTGGTATCTCCCACCCAGAGCGACCACCAGCCTCTATGATGGCGTCCTTGTTGTCGTGAAACAGTTGAAGAGCAGCCAATAAACGTTCCAGTGACTGGTCTGAGAAAACTGGAGCCTGGGCAAGGTAACGAAAGTCGAGTAAAGCGCGGACCGCAGTGAGGAATCGGAGGGGGACAGCGCCGGCAATGACACCGACAATGTAACACTGGACGGCGCGGTGGTCGCATCCCGTGACCTGTTTCAACTTGGAAATCCCATCGTCGAAAGCACGATACCCAATGGTAGTCTGCAGAAGGGAAAAACGAAAGTCTATTTCAGCGGCAGAGACAACCTCGATGCACCACTTCACGTCGTGGTCCCAGGCAAACCGATGGAAATGATGAAGGGTTTCGACGTGTAGGAAAATGGAGGGGCAACTCAGCAGCCAAGCAAACCAAAACGGCTCCACCACCCCGTTGAGCGACAGTGATTTCGCGTACTTCAGAAACTCTTTAAATTCTTTCGGAGAGCATTTTCGCATAGCTGTACGGATGGTGAAGAGGGTATGGGATCCGGTTCGAGGGGGATGGCGAATCGCGTCCCCGAACTGCTTAGAAGTTGCTGTGGTGAGCGGGGAGGCCTTGGGACCTACGCATGCAACAAGAATCTGTTCTGGGGTGTCCGCGATGTAGGCTACGAGAGGCGTGTAACAGTACCGAAGATTCCCAACGGGGTCGCTCATCATGTACCCCACGCGGGCGGCAGTCTTGAGTGGTTCGAGAACTCGGTTTAAGGCCGCATGAAAGAGGCGGTCTTGCAGAAGACTTCGAATGCGAGAGGTTTTATGGGTGAACTTGGGAATGGGGAGCAGGGCGAGCAGCAAGTAGGTGTGCAACGAAGTCTTGGAACGCATTTCGGGATCAATATTCGCGAGGCTGATCAGGACGGGATGTGCCATCCGGTTACCGCTAATGACCGATATGTTCGTCTTATCGGATGAGAGAACAACTCCTAAGAGCGTTCCGCCCGGGGGGATTTTGTCCTAGTTTTATGAATAATCAACTGGCGCCAGACAAGTTTCTACTATGGCTTACCTGCATCGTCCACACACAATCACTGCTCAACCAATCCTCGTAAATGCGACAGATCCGTGCAGAAGACGTCCATATTTTCCTCGGAACGAAAGAGATATGAGGAGCGAGTAAGGGATTGCTTAGGAGAGCTTGTAAGCACTCCAACGCGGGGCGATAAAAGAGACGAGTCGGCTGCTTGGTATGGTATTCGGGCTCCAACCACTCAGATAACCACTTTGGACCGGCCGGAAGCACCTCGACGCGCGCGCACAAATCTTTGGAAGTGTGAAAAGACAATGAAAGTTTCTTGATCTCGGAGTTCGGTTCAACGTCAAATAGCGAAGTGGAATTATGGTTACTCACAACGTTCAAAGATAATAAAGAATCGATGGCTGCCATGCTGAGTCCCGAGCGCAGGCACCAAGAGACGAATTGCCACTCATCGCTGGAGGCGAAAGGAAAGAATAGGTTTTCGCGTCTTTCTTCCGCATGTTTGTCCTGCCAGAACCATTGCATGAACGTTGAACCGCCGGGAAATGCATTGCTACAGCCCTGATACTGCTCCGTAAATCTTTTCTCGGCTTGCGCTTGGCCATCGAATGCGTCTGTGTCCATTTGAAAGTCACCTGGCTCGTCGACTCCCGGATCAAGTTGATCATCATAGTTGGGAGGGGACGACGGAAAGTGAGGCTCGTAGTCGGTACCCGGTTCGCTAGGACGAACCGTTTCAGGGAGGTTGAGTACTTCGGGTATATCGGAACCTTGAGAGTCTTCGTGTTCGCCGTGATTGAGGTTGAGTTGATATAGACCTCCATTGTCTTCCATCCAGCTGGACACGAAGCAGATGCCCGTCGGTTGGTTCATGTGCTGTAACACGTTGGTCTCAGAGCAGAACTTTTTGCCACATCGCGGACAGCTGATCCCTTTGAGCCGTCCATGAGTTCTTCGCGCCTTGGGCATGGTGTGAGGGAGGTCTGAAACTATAGTAGACTGTAGTAAAAACGTTAAGGTGATGCTGGTCTATAGCTACTTCTTTAGCCTGAGTACTCACGCCCTTATCTTTTCCACGGTCTCGTCGAATGTCCTATCAAGCACGAGCCCCGGAATCTCACTTGTCCTCGCGCGAAACCCAAACCCATTCGGACTCTGTCTTTCACCTCTCCCCATTCCTGATTCTGGACGAACACATTATATCCCCTCACCCGGCTCTTTACGGGTTTAGCCAGGAACCCACCCGCCAGCCTGAGTGTGGCAGCCCACACCGTAACATGAGTCATGCTCATGTTCAGGCTTCCGCGTCCATCCATCACAATCATGCTGACAAAGATCAGCAGCCCACCGCTGAGGACGAGAACGTGGGTTCCCAATTTCCTTCCGATTCGGAGGGTGATCCATCACGGGAGGTATGCGCTTTCACAACCTAAGAAGGTGTACGGACCTGAACTGATATCAATAGCAACTTGGCGCCTGTGTTTACCACGCTGTCCCGAGCCCGTCCAGCTCTAGGGAGGCGTACCTTCTTCTCGAAGCCGCTCGAGCAGACCGGAAAATCATCCACGCGCGCAAAGCACTTGCCCGCCAGATCATCCATCGCAACATCCTCGTTCTCCAATACAATCGACTTATCTTGGAAAAGACCCAAGATGATCTTCATGCCGCAGACCAGTTCGTTGGTCAAGTTCATCTTATTATACGAAAAAGCGGCTACACTCCCGCCCTCGAGTGTGGCATGCAGGAGGACTACATGGGCCAGGCTGGACTCTCAAGCTCATGTTCAGGTATGCGACATCATTTGGCGTCGTCGTACTCGTCGTTGATGAGGCTGATCGCCAATAGAACAAATCATATCGCCGCACTTTCCAATCGACGTCGATCTCACTTAGCCCGATATTGTATTGGGTCTGACTTGGTTGTAAGCAGGGTATAAACTATCGTACTATTAGAGTATTACGCTTGTGTACTGAGTTTGTACCACTGAACAAGTTTGCAGTTCACAAAGCAGGCTTGGATATAAATTTCGAGTTCAAGTTCTCATCGGCTCACCTCACTACCGCCGCTTTGCCTCCACATCGCCCACAATCAGGCTTACCCATTGCTGTCTCCAAGTCGTACGTGCTCAGAGCGTACAAGGCGAGGTCGCCTTTGCATTCGTGCGTATTTGCTGCCAGCACTCGTCCTCATTTGATCGTTGATCTTTACATAAACTCTTTGTTTGTGCAGTAGTATACAACCTCACGCGCCGCTCTCGCTCTGATTCTTGCACGCTTCCACTGTATACAGTCCATGGTCGCTCGCTTTCAAGTTTACCTACACGACTCGTCACTCCGCCTCGTCGCTGATTTTCGCATGTGTTCCGGGAGACTGGGTCAGACTGTGACAGCGGCTAATGTATTCATGTAATCATTATGTGATCTGCTTAACCAAATTGAGAAAATGACAGCCTGGGGCAGCCTGGGACGGCATCTGACAGACTGTGAAATGCTGTAAGTATTGGAGCCTTGGCTAATCAAAAAGGCTGTTTTGCTGATGTGGGTGAAGACGGATTTTCTTTATGGAATTTGGCAATTGCTTTATCCGCGTTGGTCAGATTGGCCAACGGTTCCCAGGTTCGATCCGTTTCATCCCAGCCTTTCCAATGGACGAGGTATTGAAGTTGTCGTCCTTTCATTCGTGACGCTATTATTTCTTCGACTTCATATTTTTCATATCCTTCTTCTGTGATTATGACTGGATCAGGGCGTAGGGTTGGTTGTCCTTCGAGAACATCTCAATAAGGTTTGACACGGGAAACGTTGACCGTTGGATGGATGTGAATAGATTTGGGGAGGTGTAAAGTGACTGCATTTGGTAGGACTTTCGTGATAGCGTAAGGTCCGATCCATTTTTGGGTCAATTTCCATGCGGTGTACGGGAGTTTGAGATGTTCCGTGGATAGCCATACTTGATCACCGGTCGCATAATCCGGTGCTTCGCTTCTTTTTTGCTCCGCAGAACGTTTCATTCTTTTTTGGGATGCCTCGAGGGCTTCCTTAATTTCCACGTGAGCTTCTCCTGCTTCTTTGCCAAATTCTCCAGCGGCATTCTTGGCGTTTCCTTCAAAACCTAGGCGGGGATGATAATTTCGGGTGATAGCGAAAGGGATAGTGCCAGTGGCTGATGTAAGGGCGTTATTGTGCTGGAATTGGGCTAATTTGATCCATTCGGCCCAATTTTCTTGTTTCTTTGCCACGTAAGCACGAAGATATTGTTCTAGATCTCGATTGATCCTTTCAGTTTGTCCATCGGTTTGAGGGTGGTATGCTGTGGAGAGCCGTTGCTCGATCCCAAGAAGTTTGCAAAGTTCTGAAGTGAAATCTGAAACAAACTGTGGTCCACGATCTGAAACTATAGTACGGGGAAGTCCATGAATACACCAAACATTATCTCTGAAAATGCGAGCTAAGTCTTTAGAAGATGTGGTTTTGAGGCATGGGACGAAAACAACTTCTTTAGAGAACCTGTCCACGATAACACAAATTGAGTCATATGAAGATGAAAGAAGAAGTCCAGTAATGAAATCAACAGAAATATCTTCCCATGGGTGTTCTGGGATAGGAAGGGGTAAAAGTTTTCCCGCCGGTGCCTTTTGCTTACCCTTCGTGAGGGCGCACGTTTGACAGGAGTCTACATAAAGTTTGGCATCTTTAGTGATACCAGGCCATGTGAAATATCGAGAGAGAAGATGAATTGTGCGTGCCTGACCAGGGTGGCTGGCAATAGGAGCGTCATGGCAAATATTCAGAAGTTTTGTGCGAAGTGAAGGAGGAACGAAGGTTTTTCCAGAGTTATTTTTGAATATTTTTTCCTCATCATTGAAAGCAAAACCTTCTACGTCCCCTGAGATTTTCTGTGATTCAGAGATTAGTTCTTCGTAGAAGGAAGAGGATAAGGAAATATTGTTTATTTCTGGAAACATGGTGATGTTAGTGTTATGATCTGTAACCGCATCACCGTGATCCGGTCTTCTTGATAGAGCATCTGCTTGACCGTTTGTTGTTCCTGGCTTGTAGCACATTGTATAATTGAACTCTTGAAGGAGTGCATGCCATCGTGCCTGTCTAGGAGATAAGGTTTGTGGCTTGCACAAGTATTCGAGATTCTTGTGATCCGTCCAAATCTCGAAAGAAACTCTCCCAATAAGGTAATGGCGCCATTCTTTGAGAGCTCGAATGACCGCCAAGAGTTCTTTGTCATAGATCGGATAATTTCATTCAGCACTATCAAATGAATGAGAAATAAATGCCGTTGGTCGCCACAAACCATCTTCTCCTTTTACAGATAAAACTCCTCCTGTTGCGATGTCACTAGCATCCATTTCTACTCGCATTTCTTTGTCTTGATCAGGGTATGCGAGAAGCGGTGCCTTGGTAAAACATCCTTTAAGGTCATTGAATGCTTTTTCCTGTTTTGGTCCCCATTCGAAAGGCATGTCCTTTTTGGTGAGATCGTTTAAGGGTCTAGCGATGTCAGCAAAATTAGCGATGAAACGTCGGTAATAATTGCAAAGACCAAGAAAGCCTTGCACTTGTTTGAGTCTGGTCGGAGTTGGCCAATCGAGGACTCCGGCCACCTTTGATTTCTGCATTTCAACGCCTTCTTTCAATACGACCATTCCAAGGAAGTCCACCTTCTTTTGCTCGAAATGACATTTTTCGGGTTTGATGTAAAGATCATTTTCTCGTAAGCGTTGTAGAACTTCCTTGACTATTCTTCGGTGTTCTTCCGTTGGTCTTCCTTTGGTGAAAATATTACAATCGTCCATGAAGATAATGACAACCGTGTACATGTCGTTAAAGACGTCATTCATCCTCTGTTGGAACGTAGATGGTGAATTGGTCATTCCAAAATACATTACCAACGGTTCATAGGAACCGAGAGGAGTGACGAAAGCTCCTTTCCATTCGTCGCCTTCTTTGATGCAGATATTATTGTATCCCCATCGGAGATCCATGGTGGTGAAGAGATCAGCTCCTTTAAGTTGATCTATGAGCTGTGGGATTAGCGGTAAAGGGTAAGCATTTTTGATGGTTCCTTCATTGAGATAACGATAATCAATGACCATTTGTTTTTTACCATCTTTTTTGGGAATGAAGAACACAGGTGACGTTTGAGGGGATTTCGAGGGTCGAATATATCCTTTCTTGAGTTCCTTTTCGATGAATGTCCAAACTTCTTCCATATCGGGATCAGATAAAGGAATAATTCTTCCTTTTCTTGGTTCGAAATCAGGCTTAAGATCGATAGCGTGATCCCATGGTTTTCTTATCGGCATTCGTTCCGATTCATTCTGTGAAAAGACGTCAAGGTAATCGTGATATTGAACCGGTACTTTTTCCTTGAGTCCTTCTTCAATAGCTCTTTGGAATATGGAAGCTGGTAACCGATCTTTTTGTCGGAACTTGCATTGACTAGTGCATCTAGAAAATGTTAGTTCTTTCTTTACCCAGTCGATTCTTGGATTGTGGCGTTCTAACCAATCATATCCTATAAAAAGTGAGTGTGTTCCTAAAACAGTAACATAGAAGTCTGCATATTCAGAATGCCCTTGAACGTCAAATAGCACCGTAACTTGATGTGTGATCCTTCCTATTGCTCCTTCAGAGCCATCCGCATTTGTTACTATAATCGGGTTAGTTAATTTATCCAAAACAAGATTGTGATATCTGCAAAAGTCTAAGTCAATGAAAGAATTAGATGCCCCTGAGTCGAGTAAGGCATAGAGGTCTGCCGATTTCCATCCGGTAGTAGTTTTGAATCGGAGACTTGTTCGGAGAGTGAATTGTTTTTGGTTATTGAGGGATTGTGACGATATTTCTGTGGAGCAGTTAGTCATAGGGGAATTAAGCACGTCTTTGGATGCCGTGCTTCCTCTAGAAGACGCCCCGAAAATAGAGCCTATCGTGCATACAGGAAATTCATCGTCAGTATAATCTACGAGATCATGAACACCCTCTTTGTTCACGATCGTTGGTCTTTTAAAGCCTCTTGCTGTTTAGCCTCAATCGCGAGCTTGTCTCGCCAGTAGGCCTCGGCTTCAGCTGTTACATATGCGGCATTGTGGGAGGCGTACCCCCCTCCTGTCGCCGGTTGTGGCTGAACCGGTGCGAATTCCAAAGACCTCACATTCGTCTTCTTCGGCTTTTTGCAGTTTCGGGCGATGTGCCCTACTTCTCCGCAGTTGTAGCATGTATGGGTATCACCGGCGTACTGCATTCCTATTTCCATAGGGGCTCCGCGGCCCAGCTGTAAACCTGTGGGAGTGAACCGAGGTTGGCTTTGTCCTTGTTGACCCTGGGAAGGACGGTATTGTCCTTGGTAAGGTCTTGCGGATTGAGCCACCCTAGCCGCCCCTCGTTCCTCGTGGATTCTTTCCAACGTTTTTCCGTAGTTATTGTATTGTTTGTACAGATCTTCATAATCGTCGTCATCGATCTCACAGTGAAGAGAAACCTGCTGGTATGTGGTGAACCTGACTGCCTGTTTGAGTAGGTGCGCCACCTCTCCTTCTGAGACCTTTGCTTCTCGTTTGAGTATATCGAACTTCTGAAGGAAGTCCGACATGAGCATCGATCCCTGCCGGAGGGCTTTCAACTCTTGATACGACTGGTACTCGAGAGTCGTAATTTGGAAGAAGTCGGTGATCTCTTTTTGGAATTCGGGCCACGTAGGCCAAGCATCGTCTCCTATGAGGTCGTTGGAGTCCTTCTTCTTCACTAACTCTCTGTCTAAGTACCTCTCCATTGCGAGTTGGGCGAAGGGTTCTGCTTTTCCTTCAAGACGGAGTAAGACCGCCGTTGCCAACACCTTGTCAGATTTCCAATTCTGAGCTGATACCCAGAGACGTATCTTTGTCCACCAGAGGCGGAACTTCTTTTTGTCTCCGTCCCATTTCCCGCCGGGATCCGCGATCTTCTTGACCGTCTCTTCTTCTTTCTTAGCATTCTCTTTGAGAGCGTCAACCAGCGCATCTCCGAGGTCATCCATGTTGAAGGGGTTCGACATCGTTGCTTACTACTAAATATCTTCCAACCTAGTTCTGGGCAAGTCTTCTGATGTATTGTATTGAGGGGACGAATATCGATTCTTCGTGAGTAGTGTGAATCTTCTGAGGCAATGTCTTGCGCTCAAGTAGGTAGTCTTATCCAAGTGTAACGACCTAGACCTTAGAGTCGTAACGCTCGAGGGCAAGACAACAAATAACCAGTGTTCAAGACTTCAAGACTAATCGTCAAGTCCGAAGCGAGTAGATGAAGATTGGGAGTGGTACCCTTAATTCGCACTCAAGTCTAAGACGAGGATTGAACAAGTGGATAAGACTGTCGTTGTAGGTACTCTACATGGGTTTAAATACTAGAGAGGGCTGCGCACAGACCAAGCTATGATCTACCTAACTTAGACATACGATGCTGCGTATATAGGTATGCACAGTCGAGGCTGTACGAGTAGAAAAGTGGAGTCATACGGCAAGCCAATGGAAAAAAGAATTGAAGTCATACGATATGTTAGCCAATGAAGATGATGAGAATTGATGAAATCGTAACAGCCTCGACTGTGCATAGCTATGTACGCAGCATTGCTCATCCATACGTAGTAGTTCATAGCTTGGTCTGTGCTCGTCCTGTCCCAGTATTTAAACCCATGTAAAGTACCTACATCGGCAGTCTTATCCACTTGTTCAATCCTCGCCTTAGGCTTGAGTGCGAATTAAGGGTACCGCTCCTTATCCTCATCTACTCGCTTCAGACTTGATGATTAGTTTGAACACTGGTTATTCGTTGTCTTGCCCTTGAGCGTCACGACTCTAAAGTCTAGGTCGTTACAATGATGGTAAGCTGCTCAATTTCTGAGTCCTTGGCATGCCGCTCTAATGGACTTGACTAGCAAGAACTTGAAAGAATCCGTTATGTCAAACAAGATAACAAACCAGTCCCCTTTATCAAGGCGGAAGGCAGCCAACCGGCCTTCATTAAGGTGTGTTCTCAGTGCAGGAAAAAGGTATGTCATACTTGCTGCTACATCTTTCTCTCTTACATATATTCCCAGCCTATTCACTGTGGAGTTCTTTGTAAATTGCTGGCCAACGTGACCAGCACCCTGTTCGCTATCGTATTTTTTGCAATCACCCTCGCGATGGCCACTTGGGCCCTGGGTGCCATCAACATCAACCTCAAGTTGTTCAAGTTGGCACCGTGACATGCATACTTAGGCACCCATTGTGTGTGCACTACCCCTAAGCTGTAGTTATGAGGCAGGTACAGTCAGTGGGACACTCGGTGGGGTACTCAGCGGGCCGCTCGTACATATTGTATCACTTATTCTGAATTACGCTTAAAATATGTCTATCTGCCAAATCTGTCAAAGTTGTCTTGTCCATCTAGGGCATTCATGTACAAAATATGTTTTCATTGTTGCTAAGAATCTGGTACAAAATATGGGCACTAAAGATATTTAGA
>JBBPSU010000179.1:0-18953 GCA_038093755.1 Tylopilus microsporus | reverse complement strand
CACAGACACGGACACGGACACAGAAAACATGGAAATGGATCCGGAAATGGACATGGAAACGGATGGGAAAGATGAAGGAAAAGAGGAAGGGAGATGACTCAGAGACGATCCTGCACACAGGCAGGTGACCTTCAGACTGCAAGAAGATGGTCTATTCCTAGCTAGACATGCTCTTAAATAGAATGTAGCTATTGGAAATGCTACATGAAAACTTCCAGGGACCCTGTCATCCCTGTCAGATGCAAAGGAAAATAAAGAGGGCTGCCTCTATGGTACGGCAGTGACAGTGGCAAAGGCCTAGAGCCCTGGCGCACGATGTCCAAAGTGATATGAATAGTGGCAATAAGTCCAGATGACCCAGACGTGGAATAATGGAATGGAAATGGGACAGATACAAACAGATCAGATGGATCAGACACAGATTGACACAGAAAGATGCAGGATGACGACCTGGAAACCTGTGAAAGACGGGGTTTCAACCATAGAGAGTGTTGAACTCCTACATCATGAGGGCGCACGTTTGACAGGAGTCTACGTAGAGTTTTGCCTCTTTTGTAATGCCAGGCCATGTAAAGTATCGTGAGAGAAGATGAATAGTTCTTGCCTGACCAGGATGGCCAGCGATAGGGGAGTCATGACACAAGGTCAGTAGCCTCATTCATAAGGAAGGGGAAATGAAGACTTTTCTGGAACTGTTTTTGAATATTTTTTCCTCATCATTGAAAGTGAAACCTTCTACACCCCCTGATATCTTCTGTGATTCAATGGTAAGTTCATCATAGAATGAAGAGGATAAGAAAATATTATTCACTTCAAGGATTTCGGAAAAGATGGTGATATTAGTATTATGATCAGTGACTGCATCACCATGATCTGGTCTTCTTGACAGAGCATCTGCCCTTCCATTGGTAGTTCCTGGCTTATAGCACATCGTATAATTGAACTCTTGAAGGAGTGCATGCCAGCAGGCTTGTCTAGAGGATAGGGTTTGTGGCTTTCGCCAATATTCTAGATTTTTGTGATGCAACCAGATCTTGAAGGAAGCTCTTCCGATAAGGTAGTGACACCACTCTTTGAGGGCTTGGATGACAGCCAAGAGCTCCTTGTCATAGATTAGGTAGTTCCATTCTGTGCTATCCAAAGAATGAGAGATAAACACAGTTGGTCTCTACAAACCATCTTCTCCTTTGACTGATAGTACACCTCTGGTGGTGATATCGCTAGCATCAGTTTCTACCCACATTTCTTTTTCTTGATCAGGATATGCGAGGAGAGGTGCCTTGGTAAAGCATTCTTTGAGATCGTTGAATGCTCTTTCTTGATTTGGCCCCCATACAAAGGGCGTGTCTTTCTTTGTAAGATCGTTTAAGGGTCTAGCAATGTCAGCAAAATTGGCAATGAAACACCGATAATAATTGCAAAGACCAAGAAATCCTTGTACTTGTTTGAGTCAAGTCGGTGTTGGCCAGTCAAGGATGCCAGCCACCTTGGATTTTTGCATTTCAACACCTTCTTTTGAGACGACCATTTTGAGGAAGTCAACCTTCTTTTGTTCGAAGTGACACTTCTCTGGTTTGACATAAAGATCGTTTTCGCATAAGCATTGGAGGACTTCTTTGATGATCCTTTGGTGTTCTTCTGTTGGTCTTCCTTTGGTGAAGATGTTGCAGTCATCCATAAAGATGATCACAACTGTGTACATGTCATTAAAAACGTTATTCATCATCTGTTGGAAAGTAGACAGTGAATTTGTCATTCCAAAGTATATCACCAATGGTTTGTAAGAGCCGAGAGGAGCAACAAAGGCTTCTTTCCATTTGTCTCCTTCTTTGATACGAATATTGTTATATCCCCATTGGAGATCCATGGTGGTGAAGAGATCTGCGCCCTTGAGTCGATCTATTAGTTGAGGGATTAGCGGTAAAGGGTAGGCATTTTTTATGGTTCCGTCATTGAGATAATGGTAATCAATAACCATTCACTTTTTACCATCTTTCTTGGGGATGAAGAATATGGGCAATGTTTGAGGTGATTTGGATGATTGGATATATCCCTTCTTAAGTTCCTTTTCGATGAATGTTCTGAATGCTTCCATATCATTGTCTGAAAGAGGAATGATACGACCTTTTCTTGGTTCAAAGTTGGGTTTGAGGTCGACAGCATGATCCTATGGTTTTTGGATCAGAATTCACTCTGATTTATTCTGTGAAAAGATGTCAAGGCAATCATGATATTGAGTGGGTACTTTTTCCTTTAGTCCTTCCTTGATTGCTCTTTGGAACATAGAAGAAGGTAGTCAATCTTGTTGATGTAATCTGCATCAACCAGTGCACCTAGAAAAGGTTAGTTCCTTTTTAACCTAATCAATTTTCGGGTTGTGGCGTTCTAGAGCCAATCATATTCTATAAAGAGTAAGTGTGTTCCTAGGATAGTGACATAGAAATTAGCATATTCTGAATGTCCTTGAATGTCTAACAAGACAGTTGTTTGATGCATAATGTTACCTATGATTCCTTCAGAACCATCGGCATTTGTGACTATTATGGGGTTAGCTAATTCATTAAGAATGAGATTATTACGTTTGCAGAAGTCCAAATCAATGAATGAGTTGGATGCTCCTGAATTGAGCAGAGCGCCGAGTCTTGCTGATTTCCATCCTGTGGATGTTCTGAATCGTAAGCTGGTTTGGATGGTGAATTGTCTGGGAGTGTTTGGGTCGAGGGCTTGTGATGATATTCCTGTGGAGCAGTTAGTCATAGAGGAATTAAGCACATCTTTGGACGCCACGCTCTCATAGAAAGATGCCCCAAAAATAGAGTCTATTGTGCATATAGGAAAATCATCATCAGTATATTCTTCTAGATCATGAACTGCCTTGTCATTCATGATCACTGGGCTTTTAAAGCCTCCTGTTGTTTAGCCTCTACTGCAAGCCTATCTCGCCAGTAGGCTTCTGCTTCATTTGTTACATAAGCAGCATTATGTGAAGTGTATCCAACTCCAGCAGCTGCTTGTGGCTGTCCTTGTGCAAGATCCAAGGACCTCACGTTAACTTTTTTTGGCTTCTTGCAGTTTCAGGCAATATGCCCTACTTCTCCACAGTTATAGCAAGTATGGGTGTCACCGGTGTACTGCATCCCGATCTCCATTAGGGCTCTGTGGCCTGGTTGTGTTCCAGTGGGCATAAACCTTGGCTGGTCTTGGCTCATCTGGCCTTGAGAAGGACAATATTGTCCTTGGTAGGGTCTCTGGGTTTGAGCCACTTTGGCCACACACTGTTCCTCATGAATCCTTTCTAATATCTTTCCATACTCATTGTACTGCTTGTATAGGTCTTCATAATTGTCTTCCTTGATATCACAATGAAGAGCAACCTGTTGATAGGTAGCAAATTGTACTGCTGCTTGAAAAAGGTGTGTGGCCTCTCCTTCTGAGACCTTTGCCTCTCTTTTGAGTATGTTGAACTTCTGGAGGAAGTCTGCTGTGAGCATAGACCCTTGTCAGAGAGCCTTTAGTTCTTGGTATGACTGATATTCAAGAGTCGTCATCTGGAAGAATCCTGTGAGTTCCTCCTGGAATTTAGCCCAAGTGGGCCATGCATCGTCTCCCCAATGATCTCCTGCATCGTTCTTCTTCTTTAGTTCCTTATTGAGGTACTTCTCCATTGTCAACTGGGCAAAGGGTTTGGCTTTCCCTTCAAGACAAAGCAAGACCACCGTGGCCCATACTTTGTCCGACTTCCAAGTCTGTGCTGAAACCCATAGACGTATTTTTGTCCATCAGAGATGGAACTTCTTTTTGTTACCATCCCATTTCCCAGGGTTAGTGATCTTCTTTACCGTTTCTTCTTCTTTCCTAGCATTCTCCTTCATTGCCTCAACCAGGGCATCTCGAAGGTTATTTATGTTAAAGGGGTTTGATATTGTTGCTTACTATCAAGTATCTTCCAACCTGATTCTGGGCAATTCTTCTGATGTATCATTTTGAGGGGGCGAATATCGATTCTTCGCAAATAGAGTAAACCTTCTGAGGCAATGTCTTGTGCTCAAGTAAGGAGTCTTATCCAAGTGTAATGACCTAGACTTAAGTCGTGACACTCGAGGGCAAGACAACAATCAACCAGTGTTTGAGGCTTCAAGACTAATCATCAAGTCTGAAGCAAGTAGATGAGAGTAGAGAGCAGTATCTTTAATTCACACTCAAGCCTAGAGTGAGAGGTAAACAAATGGATAAGACTAAGGAATACAGTGATGTACATGGGTTTATATACTAGAGAGGAAAGTGCACAGACCAAGCTATGAACTACTAGTAAGGATGAGCAATGCTGCATGCGCAGCTATGTGCAGTCAATGCTGTGAAGATGGATATGGTAAGGTAAAAGTGGAGTCATACACAATCCAATGAGAAAAGAAGAAGGAAATCATATGATAAATAAGCCAATAGGATGAAGAGAAAATGGAGAAATCATAACACCCACATTCCAAGCATTA
Source organism: Tylopilus microsporus (assembly GCA_038093755.1). NCBI lineage: Eukaryota > Fungi > Basidiomycota > Agaricomycetes > Boletales > Boletaceae > Tylopilus > Tylopilus microsporus. The sequence goes on along the minus strand of JBBPSU010000179.1, from coordinate 14,463 downwards.
ATGAACCACATCTTCGCTGACTGTATCACCAAGGGATGGCTCATCATATACATGGACAACATCCTCATCCATTCCTCTTCCCAGAAAGACCACAATGAGCAGATAGCCGAGGTCCTGGAATGACTCTGGGACAATGATATGCATCTCAAGCTGTCAAAATGTGTTTTCAATGCTCGTGAGGTAGAATACCTCAGAATGATTCTGTCGGAGGACCACATGTCCCTTGACCCCATAAAGCTCAAGGCCATTGAGGAATGGCAACCACCCAAATCCATCAAGGCAGTCTGATCGTTCATCAAATTCTGCAACTTCTACTAGAAGTTCATCCCCAACTTCTCCCTTATTACTGTGCCTCTCCATGACCTGACAAAGAAGACCACCATCTGGAAATGAACCAATGAATGCAACACTGTGTTTGGCCTTCTCAAGGCTGCCTTCCTAAAGAAGCCCATCTTCACCCTTCCTGACACCACCAGACCCTTCATTGTCATGACAGACACCTCCCTCACCACATCTGGCGGTGTCCTTATGCAAACTGATGGCAATGGAGATCTCCATCCTTGCGCCTATTTCTCCCGAACCTTCTCTCTGGCAAAGCAGAACTATGACATCTATGATCATGAGCTCCTTGCCATGATGCATGCCCTAGAGGAATCATGATGGTGTCAATACCTTCGTGGCACCAGCCACCCCATTACCATGCTCACCAACCACAAGAACCTCATGTTCTTCTGCTCCCCCCAGAAACTCTCTCAAAGACAAGCTCACTGGAAAATGTATCTTCAGGACTTTGATCTTACCTTCTCTCACCTCCCCAGGACCACTATGGCTCCAGCTGATGCTCTCTCCAGGAAAGATGACATAGATTTCTTGTATGATAACACTGACATCACTCTTCTCCCAGATGACCTTTTTGTCTGTGCCCTTGATGCCAACATCCTCCATGACCTTCAGGTCTCTTCCACATCCAATCCCATGGTTGAATGTGCCCTCTGCTCCATGGCTTCCATGAAAACCCCTATCCAGCACGACTCCCTGACTGATTGGTCTTTTCACAACAACTGCCTTTACTACAAGGGCCATCTCTATGTTCCTGAGCCTGGCTGCCTTTCCCTTGTCCATCACACCCATGAATCCCCTCATGGTAGCCATGGCAGTGTTTTCCACACCCAGAATCTTTTTGCCTGGACTACTGGTGGCCCAGGATGAACACCTTTGTTTGCTGTTTCATTGGGGGTTATGCTGTCTGCCAATCTGCCAAGGTCAACACCCACCTCACCATGCCCCTGCTTACCCCTCTGTCCTCCTCTGCAACCTGCCACTTTCAACAGATCTTGATCATGTTATGATTCCTTTCACTTTCTTCTCATCCTATTGGTTCCCTCATCGTATGATTTCTCTTCCCTTTTTCATTGGGCTACAAATGACTCCACTTTACCTTACCATATCCGTCTTCACAGCATTGACTGTGCATAGCTGCACATGCAGCATCGCTCGTCTTTACTAGGCAGTTCATAGCTTGGTCTGTGCACCCTTCTTTCCAGTATTTAAACCCATGTACATTACAAGTAACACCAGTCTTATCCATTTGTTTACCTCTCACTCTAGGCTTGAGTGTGAATTAAGGGTACCACTCCATCTTTACTCTCATCCACTTACTTCGAGCTTGATGATTAGCTTTGAAGTCTTGAACATTGGTTGTACTCGTTGTTGTCTTGCCCTCGAGCATCACAACTTAAGTCTAGGTTGTTACAGATCAACCCCATCACCTCACTTCCCCTGTCCACAGGTTTCAACTCTGTCATGGTCATGGTTAACCATGGGCTTACAAAGGGGATAATTTACATCCTTTGTTCCAAAAGCATTGATGCCACTGGTATGGCCACCCTTTTTTTCAAACATTTGTTCCCTAGATTTGGTCTCCACTATTATGATCTAGACAGAGTCGTGATGCTCGAGGGCAAGACAACAACAAATACCAATGTTCAAGGCTTTTAAGATCAATTGTCAGACCTAAAGCAAGTGGATAGAATGGTAGAGGAGTGGTATCCTTAATTCAGACTCAAGTCTAGAAACAAGAGAATAACAAGTGGATAAAACTGAGGTTATTCGTACTGTACATGGGGTATTTATACTGTAGACTATCTAGCACAGACCAAGCTGTGCGTTACTATGTATGTATGAGTAAGGCTGCATATGCAGCTATGCACAGTTGAGGCTATGTAGATGAAAACGGTAAAAGTAAAATGGAATGATAACGCGTCCAATAAAAAAGGAAGAGGAAATCATATGATTGGTGAGCCAATAGGATAATGAGAAAAGGAAGAAATCATAACATCCACAACCGATGCATCTCCAACCAAGGTCCTCAATTCACCTCCACCTTCACTCACAAGCTCACCTGCCTCTTGAAATATGATCTTGTCCTCTTCTTTACATACCATCCTTAGACTGATGGCGAAACTGAACACATTAACCAAGAACTCGAAACCTATATCCAAATCTTCTGCACTGGAAACCAGCACTCCTGGTCCTCCCTCCTTCCAATGGCAGAATTCTCCCACAACTTCACAGTCCACTTGTCCATCAACAAATCTCCCTTCTCCCTGATGATGGGGTTCGAATCCCACTCCTATCCTCCAATTGGAAAGACCTTTATCCTCGCCCTCGAAAAACACCTCACATCCCTCACGAAAGCCCATCTAGGCTTCTGCTACCCATGAAAAAGCTACATGTGTCATGAAAGAATGTGTTACCTCCCGATTCAAACCTTGGAAGGTCAGAGATAAGGTGTGGCTGGAAGGAAAGAACCTCCGCCTCAACTACCCTTCCAAGAAGCTAGGATCCAAACATGAGGGTCCTTTCAAAATCAAACAAGTCCTCTCCCCTGTTTCTTATTACCTTCACCTTCCTGCCACATGGAAGATCCATGACGTCTTCCACACCTCCCTCCTATTGTCCTATCGTGAAACTGCTGAATACAGCCCAAACTTCATTGATCCCCCTCCTGATCTTATAGACAGCAAAGAAGAATATGAAATCACCAAAATCCTCACCCACCACAGTTCCAAGACATGGCAGCAATACCTTATCTTGTGGAAAGGCTACTCTGCCGCTGAGAACACCTGGGAATTCAAAGACAAGACTCAGACAGATGAGAACCAAGCAAAAGATAGACTCCTAGTCTATATATGACACAAGTCTTATAGTACTTAGGAATCATCCTAATATGGGTGATATCCAATATGAAGCAAAGGCAATGAAGGAAAAAGCTCATTGACCCTCAATGGCTAGTGAAATGTCAGGAAAGACAAGTCCTAGTCCCAATGAGTAGATATGGTCCATATGACAAGGCACTAATGTTGTGTACCAGTAGCCCAGTGAGCTGTCTGGATTTAGACCAGTCTGGACCACTCTCTGTCCATCCAGATCTTATAAAGGACATTACTGATGATGGATACAAATGTCTGCCATCCTGAAATGGTCAAAGACAAGTCATCAAAGTGAATCTGAATTGTTACAATAGTTGTCAACTTGATCCAGTTAGCACAGAAGATTTGGGTATGAAATGGATTAAATGGATATGCACAAAATGGACATGAGTCACACTTGGAAGGGATTTGGACTTAGTGGAACTTGATGAAGACACTACAGAGGCTCCTAGAAAGTGGAGAATACTCAATGTGCAACCATAGGAAACTCTCAGCTCCTACAGCATTCAGATGTAGAGTTCTTCTTGTCCTTTCCTTTATTTTTGTTGGTATCTGACACATTGTTCCTGTCAGTGTTTTGTTGAGCAGAAATTTGAGAATCCTGCTCCTTCCATTTCATGGTGAATATCTTATTAGTGGATTCTTTCCATCCAGACTCAGACTAATTGGAGCTTGTCACTGCCAATCTGCTTCTACCTTTTCATATCTGGTACCCATTCCATTCCAAATACACCTATCCATCTTCTATTCCATGCACAGATCACACAGATACTTATTGGACACCTTCCAGATCTGTCATCACTCTGATCCATTAGGTCTTAGCTACACCTCCTCACCTATATATCCTTCCTTAGACCCCTGGGATGAGTTTTACACTCACACCCACCTTTTCTTGATTATCCTTGGTCTCACCTAGGGTACTCTACTACACACACTATCATCTTTCTTACAATGCAAGAAGAAGAAGCACAACAAATGTGCCACTAACTGGAAGAAGAAGAAGAAAGTGCATTTAGCTTCACTTATTAATACCTCTGTCTTGCACATCCTACTGGAGGAGCTCACTATGGACCACCTGCCTTTCTGCAAATTCTTGCCATGTTTGACCTCACCCACTCCATGGAAGTCCAACCTACCATGGAAACAATCTGAACTCTTGAGTCCCTTTTTCCAAATGCCCCTGCCAATCTTCTTAACATGGAGAATGCCATCATGCAATCTGATAACATTGTGACTGCACCACCAGAACCAAAGGTATCTATATGACTGCACTGCTTCAGCCCTTGCCCTGTCTTTCAATGAGAAACAGGAAGACACAGTTTTCCTCAGAGATCCTTTACCTGAGAATGATGAATTCCTTCAGGAGTACCTAACTTGAAGCTGAACCAACTACCAAGGATAACCAAACAGACCTTGCAAGTCCATCCACTTGCTGCACAGAGTCTGAATACTAACACTCCATGATATTCCATTCTGTTATGATTTCTTCATTTTCTCCTTATCCTATTGGTTCACTGATCATATGACTTCCTTCTTCTTTTTCATTGGACTCATTATTGTTCCACTTTTCCTTTACCATTTCCGTCTTCATAGCCTTGACTACATACACAGCCCTACTCATACATACATAGTAACACATAGCTTGGTCCATGCTAGATAGTCTATGGTATAAATATCCCATGTACAGTACAAATAGCCTCAGTCTTATCCACTTGTTGTTCTCTTGTCTCTAGACTTGAGTCTGAATTAAGGATACCACTCCTCTACCATCTCTCCCATTCACTTTAGGCTTGATAATTAGGCCTTAAAAGCCTCGAACACTGGTACTTGTTGTTGTCTTGCCCTTGAGCGTCACGACTTTGTCTACAGTGCACTATAGACATACCACAGATGCACTACAGGCATCAAATTGAAACACAACACAAAAATAACCATGTTTTAGCTCATTGTAACTCATTGTACAGCACTGTACAAAGGGGGACCTATTTGTAACATTGTGGCACTGTAGTGTGACTGTACAGAGCTATACAGTGTTGCACATTACATAAGGGGTTTGCTGATATAGGTTGTTACATATTCCATGTCTCTGTTTAGCTGCTAAGCATGATGATCTGCTAGTAGCTAATGTATATACCTGTGTTTATATGGACCATAATGCATTGTGCACCCATTGTAAAAAACCAGAACAATCCTGGACCTCTGATAAAATGGTACAATGGATCTTAGATTCCAGTGCATCAAGCCATTTCACTCATTGTATTGATGACTATGTGAGCTATAAGAAAGTGAACCATGGAACAACTCATGACAGCTACTCTCATGGATAGGAGCAAATCCTCCAATTAGAAAATGTCCTACATGTCCCCAATCTTACTGGATGACTAATATCTGTTGAAGGCCTACTTAGTTACAATCTGTCCTGGTCACTCACTGGACACTATAGGAGTTTCAAGTTGTCACTCTCTATGGTTGCAGACACCTTTTCCACAGCTTTCTGGGTTGTCATCTGTCATATCCCGTCCTAACTCCAACCCTCCGGACCAACTCTGGACCACTCACTCACTATGTAACTCCGAAGCTTTTATGCCTAGGACTTCACTTTTGCCCTCTAGACTTCTTTAGTTATCACTTACATACACATTCTTCCCCTTTTGTATTAGCTCTGCTCTCTTTTTGCTTCCGAGCCTGTGCTCACACAGCTCCGGTTATCCAAGCTCTGTCTTACTTAGCTCCACCTTGCTCATCTCCTCTTAGTATAGTTTCCATTCCTCATACATAGCATCCCTCCAACCCTTCATTCTAACCTACACACCCTTCACCACACCATATGCTCTCCATTCCATTCCATATGCTCGCAGTATAGCATCTCTGATATCTCTGTTTATTCTGGTATGAACTCCAACCAGACTTCACTATATAAACCATGTCTCCTCTACTATGTAATTCCTTAGCTTGAATATCAACTTGATCTATCAAACTCCTCCTTTGACCACTTCTCTCTTTGATAGGACTTTCCTTGTCCTAACTATGCATCGTCTACCTCTGCTCTGAAATATCGGGACACAAACATCAGCAAGGGCACAGCACATAAGCTGAGGCCAATGTCCCCTAGGAATCTGACAACTCCAGAGTTCTGGAGTTGCATAGAAGTTCACCTCCGGCATGGTTCTAACATTATCCCACATTGATCCATGCCCATCTGTCCCAATCCATGTTAGTACATGTCAGTCCATTCTGTTTCCATTCTGTTTTTCCATGTCCAGTCCTCCAGACCTATTCCTGCTTTACCATTCACATTCAGACATCACATGCTGAGGCTCTAGGCTTGCATCACTGTCACTGCCATATCATAGAGGCAGTCCTCTTTATTTTCCATTGCTTCTGACAGGAATAACAGGCTCCCTGGAAGTTTTCTCTAGTATTTCCAATACATGCTGTACAGTCCAAGGACTTAAAAACCCTTGTCTTAGGGATGAATATACATACATCTTCTTGCAGCCTGAAGGTCTCCTGCCTGTGTGCAGGATCATCTCTAAGTCATCTCTCCCTTTCTTTTCCTTCGTCTTCATTGTCTTCTGCATCCATTTCCAGTTCCAGTTCCATGTTATCTGGTTCTGTTCCAGACATCCAATCTGTGTTTCCCATGCTCCAGACTCTCTTGCATGCACTCAAGATGGGTTTGAGCAACTCCTCTCTCTTCTTTCCTTCTCAGAACCCCTGGGACAAGTCTTATTCATATCCCACACAATTTATCTTTCTTACAATGCTCATGAAATATCACCTTTTGGGATGGAAATACCCCAATCACTTCATTCATACCCTGGCACTGGAATGACATGATGTTTGTCATCTGAGCATCATGTGTCTCCTCAGCTGACTCAGACACCTTTGTTGCTACAATTGACATGAACACTTTATACAAATAATTGGACATCCCTCACTGGAGGTATTGTCCAAGGCACACAAACATACAATTAAATTTCTGAATGTAAGTCCAATACAGTCCAAGACTCCTTGTCACAGATGTGCTCTTAGTAAAATGCTGAACTGCTTCTTTCTGGAGAACAAACAATAGGCCTCTGTGCCTTTCAAGCTGATACACTCAGACTTAAAGTCCTTCTCCATGGAATCCTACCAGAAAAATCCCTATATGATCATTTTCTATGATAACTATATGTCACATGTGTGGACCATTAGTATGTAAAGAAAAAATACTGCATTACAAGCCATGAAACATTTCCTCAAATATATTGCAACCCAGTCTGAAGCTTTTGACAACCTACTCTGAAACAAAGGCATACACATATACCAAAGTGCTCTGCATACTCTGCAACAAAATGGATGTGCTAAGGGCAGGCACTGGTGCCTAAATAATGTAGGAATCCAGTGGATCCTATGGTTGTAGACAGGCATTTTACAGGTTTCTAGGTGTCCTTCAATATGTCCCTCAAGAGTCCCTTTGCCATCTGTATCCATCCCATGTGATCTGTGAGTTATCCATTCTTTTCCATTCTTATCTGGATGTTTCCTATGCTCCAGATAACCCAGACTTAGTATGTCTTATCATTTGTTCATGTCCAGATCAGTTGGTTGATACCCATTTGACTTGTTTTGGACTACCCTGTGTTCATTTGACATTGCTAGACAATGCCTAGTGTGACTTGCAGGGATGTTTCTGCCATTTCAAATAGGGTCAGACAGTCTGGATATGCCCAGACTATAAAGCCTTGTCCTCAAACTTAAAAATACATCTTTCTGTTTTGCATCTAAAGGTCTCCTGCCCATGTGCAGGATCTTTCTGGTCTTTGTTGACAGCACCATTGCTGTCCCCTTGTATTTGCTCATATCTGGGATCCATGTTTCTGGTCTCTCCCTCATTCTCATCTCTCTGTCCAGTCAAAGATTCATGTACCTTGTCTTGGGCCATTTCCCACTCTCTTCTATGATATTTCCAACCAGTTCTATGCTCTCTCTTCATCATCCACTCTCTGGACTTGTGTTTCCACACTTGTCAAGCTAAGTAAGGGGCAGGGATGCCCACTACATGAATTAGAGATAATGAAGTACTATAAGTAAAATGGAGCTCACCTCAGCTGCTGCCCAAGGAGGTGCAAGACAACTGAGGAGTTTGAAAAAGACACAGGGACTTTATACTTATGGGTGGAGATGCACTTGTATGACTCTAAGTGAAAGTCCAAAGCTCTGGAGCAAAGTCCTATAGCTCCGATGTCAACTCCAAGCATACCTACTGTTATGATTTCTTCATTTTCTCCTTATCCTATTGGCTCAACTGATCGTATGATTCTCTTCTTCTTTTTCATTGGACTCATTATGATTCCACTTTTCCTTTACCATTTTCGTCTACATAGCATTAACTGCACATAGCTGTGTACACAGCCTTACTTGTACATGTATAGTAACACATAGCTTGGTCTGTGCTAGATAGCCTATGGTATAAATACCCCATGTACAGTACAATAGCCTCAGTCTTATCCACTTGTTCTCCTCTCATCTCTAGACTTGAGTCTGAATTAAGGATACCACTCCTCAATCATCTCACTCACTCGCTTTAGGCTTGACGATTAGCCTTAAAGTCTTGAACACTGGTATTTGTTGTTGTTGTCTTGCCCTCAAGCATCACGACTCTGTCTAGGTCATTACACCTACTGGCTGAGATCTCTGGACTCGGACAGGAGTGCTCAGACTAGCTCAGAGATGTTGGACTTGCTTTCAGATTTGACAACACTTTCCCATGCATTGGAAACATTGGATTCTCTTCATCAGTGCCCAGAAACATGAAGCATTGTTCTTTTAGAATGAATACCCTCACATCCTATCACCTTTCAACCATCCTATGTTATCTTCAATGATTCATGTGCACACTAATGGACAAGGCAGAATCAATGCAACATGAGGCATGCCTTCTGCCCTCTTACTGGGAATTTGCAACTGCCCATGCAACACATGTCTATAACCAGACTTTGAACTGACAACTTGAATGGTGTACTCCATATGAACTCATACATGGAACTGCTGGACATCAGTCACTTACAAATCTTCAGATGTGGTGCCTTTGTGCACCTATCCCTGGACATCCAAAAGAATAAACTATCTGCTAAATCTGAGATGATGACATACCTCAGAGCTGCACTAGGCAACAATTGCAACTACCTCTTTATACATGACATGAACACTGTATTTATGTCTGCACATGCCCTCTTTGACAAGATGTTCTTAAGTTCCCTTGTTGTAATAAAATAAATCAAAGGACTCCTATAACTCTGCACAAACATGTCCAAGGTAAAAATTCTGGACAGTGATGCAGCTTCTATTCTGAATATTCTTTCTAACATGAAGGATGAACTGGATAAACAACATATGGGAAACACCAAGAATCAGGCCTCAAACCCACCTCCCAGGAAACCAACCCCTGATGCTTCAAAACAACCTGATGGATATGATTCTTCATCCTCAGATCAACAAGAAACAACCACCTCCATCAACTCCTCTATGATCTAGGAGACAACTGGGTGCTTTGCCTCCCTTACCAAGGCATTCTAAGTGTATCTGACACCCTCTGACCCATCCAGACAATTTCTATGGGGACCATCAAAACCCCCTAAGTCAATTAAAGGACATAGAAAATCTGAATTGCTAGAAACAAGTCACTAGTCAGTGTAATGACCTAGACTTGAGTCATGACACTTGAGGGCAAGGCAACAATCGTTAACCAGTGTTCGAGGCTTTAAAGCTAGTCGTCAAGCTTAAAGCGAGTAGGAAAAGGTAAGAGAATAGAGCGGTATCCTTAATTCACTCCCAAGTCCAAAGATGAGAGAAAACAAGTGGATAAGACTAAAGAGATATGGTAAAATACATGGGTTTAAATACTGAAATGAGAGGTGCACAGACCAGGCTATGAACTACCTAGTAAGGACAAGTGATGCTGCGTACGCAGCTATGCACAGTCAATGCTGTATGAACAGATATGGTAATGAGGAAATGGAGTCATATGTAGTCCAATGAGAAAAGGAAAAGAGAATCATACAATGAGTGTTACGATTTCTTCTATCTTTTCCCTATCTTTTCCTTTTCTCTCATCCCTATTGGCTTACTTATCATATGATCCTTTTACCTTTTCTCATTGAACGAAGTATGACACCACTTCCTCATTACTATAATCAGACGCACAGTGTTGACTGCGCATAGCTGCGTACGCAGCATCGCTCATCTATACTAAGTAGTTCATAGCTTGGTCTGTGCACTTCTGGTTCCAGTATTTAAAGCCCATGTATTCTGTTGCTTTCGGTAGTCTTATCCACTTGTTTTCTCTCGTCTTAGGACTTGGGAGTGAATTAAGGATACCGCTCCACTCTATCATCTTTCTACTCGCTTTAAGCTTGACGACTAGCTTTAAAGCCTTGAACACTGGTTATATGATTGTTGTCTTGCCCTCGAGCGTCACGACTCAAGTCTAGGTCGTTACACTTGGATAAGACTGCATACTTGAGCGCAAGATGTTTGCCTCAGAAGAGTTACTCTACCCACAAAAAAACAGTATTCACTTCCAATACATCAGAAGACTTGCCCAGAACTAGGTTGGAAGATACTTAGTAGTAAGCAACGATGTCAAACCCCTTTAGCATGGACGATCTCTGAGATGCCCTGGTTGAGGCTCTCAAAGAGAATGCGAAGAAAGAAGAAGAGACGGTCAAGAAGATCGCTGATCCTGGGAAATGGGATGGAGACAAGAAGAAGTTCCGCCACTGGTGGACAAAGATACGTCTCTGGGTCTCAGCTCAGAACTGGAAATCTGACAAAGTACTGGCATTGGCGGTTCTGCTTCGTCTTGAAGGAAAGGCCGAACCCTTTGCCCAGCTTACCATGGAGAAATACCTCGACAAAGAGGTAAAACAAAGAAACAACACAGGAGACCTTTGGGGGGACAATGCTTGGCCCACCTGGGCTAACTTTCAGAAGGAGTTCACAGAATTCTTCCAAATCACGACTCTCGAATACCAGTCATATCAGGAATTGAAAGCCCTTCAACAAGGAACCATGCTCACGTTGGACTTCCTCCAAAAGTTTGATATACTTAGACGAGAAGCAAAGGTCTCGGACGGAGAGGCAGCGCACCTGCTCAAACAGGCGATCAGGTTTTCTACCTATCAGCAGGTATCCCTCCATTGCAATATTGACGATGACGACTACAATGAACTTTACAAACGGTATGATGTCTACGGAAAGATGTTAGAAAGGATTCATGAGGAACGAGGAGCTGCGAGGGCGGCTCAAGCCCCAAAACCCTACCGAGGACAATACCGTCCTTCTCAGGGTCAACAGGGTCAAGGCCAACCACGGTTTACACCCACGGGGACACAGCCTGGCCGCGGAGCCCCAATGGAGATAGGAATGCAGTACGCCAGTGATACCTGTACGTGCTACAACTACGGAGAAGTAGGGCACATCGCCCGAAACTGCAAGCCAAAGAAGACTAACGCAAGGTCTTCAGATCTTGCACTGGTTCAGCCACAAGGAGCCATAGGAGGGGGGTATGCCTCCCACAATGCTGCTTATGTAACAGCAGAGGCTGAAGCCTACTGGCAAGACAAATTGGTGGTTGAGGCTAAACAGCAGGAGGCTTTAAAAGGCCAATGATCATGAATGAAGAGGGTGTTCATGATCTAGTAGAATATACTAACGAAGACTTTCCTGTATGCACGATAGGTTCTATTTTCGGGGCGTCTTTCAGTGAAAGCGCGGCGTCCAAAGACGTGCTTAATTCCCCTATGACTAACTGCTCTACAGAAATATTGTCACAAACCCTCAACACTCAAAAACAATTCACCCTTCGAACAAATCTGCGATTCAGAACGATTACAGGGTGAAAATCAGCAGACCTTTATGCTCTACTTGACTCTGGAGCATCTAATTTGTTCATTGACCTAGATTTTTGCAAACATCACAACCTCGTCCTAGATAAACTAACTAAACCCGTCATAGTAACAAATACAGATGGCTCTGAAGGAGCAATAGGAAGCATCACGCATCAAGTCACGGTTCTACTAGATGTCCAAGGACATTCTGAATATGCTGACTTTTACGTCACCATCCTAGGAATGCACTCACTCTTTATAGGATATGATTGGCTGGAATGCCATAATCCAAAAATTGACTGGGTAAAAAGGGAACTAATGTTTGCCAGGTGTACCCACCGATGCAAGTTCCATCAGCAAGATCGACTACCAGCCTCCATGTTCCAACGATCCATAGAAGAAGGCTTGAAGGAAAAAGTACCAGTCCAATACCATGATTACCTTGATGTCTTTTCACAGAATGAATCAGAACGGATGCCAATCCAGAAACCTTGGGATCATGCCATCGATCTCAAACTGGATTTTGAACCAAGAAAAGGTCGCATCATCCCTCTTTCCAATGCTGACATGGAAGAAGTTAGAACATTTGTTGAGAAAGAACTCAAGAAGGGATATATCCGACCTTCTAAATCCCCTCAAACATCACCGATATTCTTCATTCCAAAGAAAGATGGTAAAAAACGAATGGTTATTGATTACCGTTACCTCAATGACGGAACAATCAAAAATGCATATCCTTTACCACTAATCCCTCAATTGATAGATCGACTCAAGGGTGCAGATCTCTTCACCACCATGGATCTACGATGGGGATACAACAATATCCGCATTAAAGAATGGGACGAATGGAAGGGAGTCTTCGTCACTCCGCTGGGTTCTTACGAACCATTGGTAATGTACTTTGGGATGATGAATTCACCATCCACCTTCCAACAAATGATGAATGACGTCTTCAATGACATATACACAGTCATCATTATCTTCATGGACGACTGCAACATATTCACCAAAGGAAGACCAACAGAGGAACACCGAAAGATCATCAAAGAAGTCCTTCAGTGTTTACGCGAAAACGATCTCTATGTGAAACCCGAAAAATGTCACTTCAAGCAAAAGAAAGTTGACTTCCTCGGAATGGTTGTATCTAAAGAAGGTGTCGAAATGCAAAAATCAAAAGTAGCCGGTGTCCTCGATTGGCCAACACCAACTCGACTCAAACAAGTACAAGGGTTTCTCGGTCTTTGCAATTATTATCGGCATTTCATTGCCAATTTCGCTGACATCGCTAGACCCCTAAATGATCTTACCAAAAAAGATGCACCATTTGTATGGGGACCAAAACAAGAAAAAGTGTTTAATGAACTTAAAGAATGCTTTACCAAGGCATCTCTCCTTGCCTATCCAGATCAAGAAAAAGAAATGCGAGTAGAAACTGACGCCAGCGACATCACTACCAGAGGAGTACTATCAGTCAAAGGAGAAGATGGTTTGTGGAGACCAACTGCGTTTATTTCTCACTCGTTTGACAGCGCAGAACGAAACTATCCAATCTATGACAAAGAACTCTTAGCGGTTATTTGAGCCCTCAAGGAATGGCGTCACTACCTTATCGGAAGAACTTCTTTCGAAATTTGGACTGATCACAAAAACCTTGAGTATTGGCGAAAGCCACAAACCTTATCCCCTAGACAGGCATGCTGGCACGCACTCCTCCAAGAATTCAACTATACGATGTGCTATAAGCCAGGAACAACGAATGGACGAGCTGATGCTCTATCAAGGAGACCCGACCATGGTGATGCGGTCACTGACCACAACACAATCTTTCCAGAAATTTTGGAAGCCAACAATATTTCTCTGTCATCCTCCTTTTACGACGAACTCACTATTGAATCACAGAAGATCTCAGGGGACATAGAAGGTTTTACCTTCAATGATGAGGAAAAAATATTCAGAAATGATTCTGGAAAAGTTTTCGTCCCTCCTTCTCTATGCACGAGACTATTGACTATATGTCATGATTCTCCAATCGCTGGCCATCCCGGTCAAGCAAGAACTATTCATCTCCTTTCCCGATATTTCACATGGCCCAGCATCACTAAAGATGCAAAACTTTATGTAGATTCTTGTCAAACGTGCGCCCTCACGAAGGGTAAGCAAAAAGCACCGGCAGGAAAACTTCTTCCTCTTCCCATTCCAAAACACCCATGGGAAGACATCTCAGTAGATTTCATCACTGGACTCCCTCTTTCTGTTACGATTTCATCCTTTCTTTCCTTTCCCATTGGCTAAAGTATCGTATGATCTTCTTTTCTTTTTCCATTCGCTCATCGTATGACTCCACTTTCTTGTAATACAGCCTCGACTGTGCACGGCTA
>JBBPSU010000178.1:0-19060 GCA_038093755.1 Tylopilus microsporus | reverse complement strand
CAGTGACCTTCTGCGCAGCATCTTCCGCATCTTGAAAGACACTGTCCCATGTGTTCTTGATCTCACTCTCGCCCATAACGAGCTCTTTTACAGCCGAGAACATTCCACTAAGCGTCATCTTCTTGCGTATTCCGTTACGACCATGTCCACCAGCGTGATCGCCCTTCATGTTTGCCTTGGCCAGATCCAGGTTTCCCTGCAATACTGCATTTAAAATTGGTACGAACTCCCGTTTATTGAACCCCTTGTTCAGGAGTGGCATCAACTCCCGGAAGAGACATATACGGTTCTTGGCGTCTCGAAACTCCTGGCTAAGAATGTCCAGGGATATGCCTGTCAGGTGCTGGGTAACCTCAACATTAGCTCTCGGATGGAGTGTCAGGAGATTCGAGAGAAACTCTGGAATGATTAAACATCAGAATACAATAATTTCGGAGTTGGCATTTTATCACACACCCGGATCGTTCACGGTACCAGATCCATTGAATGCAAAGGCCTCGCGATCAAAATACCTAACATTTTATGCGATGAGCATACAAATTATGTGAAACGATATATCCTACTCACGGGTATATCTGTAACACCTCGTCTAAAACCACCTCGAATATCGACCTCTGAAGCTGCGGTAGTTCCTTTTCCAACCTTGCGGAAAGTTTGCGACACTCGTTTCGGATCCTCGACTTCGACGTGTTGTCCACGGCCGAAGCATCGTGTTTCCACTGCCTACATTCGTGCTGAAAGCGGTTCTGAAGCCCGGCGCGAACCAGAATCGTCACGGCAGTGGTGTCCAACTGCTCGCTCAGACGAAGGCGGTCGCTCTGCCTATAAATTGAAGAGGCGCTTAGAGAGCATCATCAACTCCAAAAAGATGAACACTGACAGAAATGCTCCGAGCTGTACACCAGTCAGTGTATGTCCTTTAAAGGGGTCGTGTATAGTTTTTGCTTCGCGATATTCCACTGTCATGAATCCCTGTCTCGTCTCCCCGAAGAGTAAGAATGGTGCAACGGGGGTGGGCTTTGTCGGATCCGCATCCTCAGGAGGTGCCTCTGGTTGTGCAATAGCCTCTGAGATGACCTGAAGTTGAACCAAGAAATGCCAATCCTCTCAATTTACATCCCCGCCATGATGCGAGGGCGAACTGACCTTGAATCCCTTGCGAACAGTAACCGTTTCCTCTTGTTCGTTAGTTTGCGCGACTTCGAATGTGAACATCCGATCTGACTCGTCCTGGTCGACATCAGGTATGTCCGCATCTGCATCCTCCTCACTCCAAAGGATGGTTTTCGCATGCTCGGAGGAGATTAAAGATACAAGCTGGTCGCAAATCTTCGTCAGATACCTATGTAACATGCACTTGATCATCGTCATTTGGAATAGCATGACCGCGAGCGTACCTCATGAACGTGACGCGATTGCGACAAACCGATGGCGTAGCAGAATCTTCCCAGGTCGTTGCTTCCGGCCAGTATAAAACGAATATTTGATGCGAGCCCTCGGTTCGTTCAGGCGTCGTGATGATGTACAGACCCGATCGGAGGGTGGGCTTCGTGGGCCCATGAGTATCAGGATCGACGAGAAGCTGTGCCGCTCTGTCAAAACAGGTTCAATTTTAATGCGGATGAATGATTTGAGGAAAACTTACATGGAATCGTCAATTGCATCGACTCGCAATAAAAACCGAACGATTTCCTCTTTGCTGCCGTAAACGCCCACAGGTTTGATGACATAGTTATCGAGAGTTTTGAAGTTGACCTTGGTCATCGATGTGTATGCGCCAGGACAAACACCGTTGATGAATGCCTCGAGCGAACCTTGGGATATGATAATCTTGTCGACTGACACCAGTTTCAACGATGGGAACAAGCGCGCCGAGCCGGCTGGGAGTAATGTACTTACCGAGACCGCCACTTCCCTGCTCCGCGATAAGGTCAAGGATGCGATACATGCCTTTGATAGAATAAGCCAAATCAAAGGCATCGCGCTGTAAAAGTATGTAATTTAAATCCATCTACCGACACACGAGCCAGATCACGATATGGAAATCAACCCACCTGATCATCTTGTGGGTCTTCCTCTTTGACGGACTCGTAAATACTGTCACTGCCATCAGAGTTAACAGCGGGGGCATCGCCCATGGGAGGGTTTGCATGCATAGATATAAACGGAGGAGAAGTCGTCAGATCAGAATCGGATCCAAACTCCATGTCAGAGTTGGCGTCCGAGTCTGAAGACGAGACATCCCGAACTTGAGAGTGTACTCGATAAGAATGTATGCGAAGGGAGATGGGTGGCTCATCGTCGAAAGGCTCTGAACGCACCACAAGGTCATGATTGTTGCCAACGCGTAGTTTGCAAGATACCCACCTTCCGCTTTTCGCTTGCCCTTGTCGACTTTGCTAGGAACGTAGCCTTCGCCGTCTTCGTTGAAAAGGTTTGGAGGTCTGTGTGATGGATCCATTGAGAACCACTGAGTGGCTGCGGGTGTTCTTAAAAAAGGGCGGCCACGAGGTCGTCGTAATCATGGATGCTGTGGCCTACGAAGGAAGCAAGTACTTACTCGGCGAACGAAGTTCTTGCTTTCTCACGGGATGCTGTGACTTGTGTTCCTGTGTCCGGAATCCGAATGTTGTGATGAAACATTGCTATACTCCTATGGTTTACGAAGAGAAGCACGGTATCGTAGGAGCTGTGGCGTTGCGACCAATAAGATTCAATAGGAGCCTACAACCCAACTCGATCTCCAAGTTCGTGCACCGTGACTAGCAATGCACTGCTTTGGTCGAGACTCGAGAGATTGTCGCTGCTCTGAGTCTCAGGTTGTGTGCGCTGATTTTCTACTCATACCATCCATGCTACAACCCCACCAAAACATTGCTAAGCGATGACTTGAAATGAATGCAACATGCTGACAACTGATGACGATGAGCAAGCGCAAAGGATGGTGGGGCGATGACTTGACCACAAGTAATGTGGTATTGAACAGCCGCGCTGAAAAGACGACTAGTGTGACGGATGGACTTGGCGATAGACGCGAACAGAACCTAATGAAGTCTGGTAAGGCTGCCCGAGAACCTGAGAACCACTCACTTATGGGATCGCTTTGACGTCAGCGGACAATGTCGAGGTCTAGGATGCCAGTGCATTGGTATGCCCTGGAACGAGAGCTTATGAGGAATCTTGCTCATGGTTTCAGCACTACTGAATCTCACCTGTTTACCGGCCCGTACCACCCTCAATGCATCCCTCTAGAATGCAATCACCCACGACAACGGTCGCAACTACCTCAGGTAGTACCCCTTTCGTCGCCCCCGATAGCACTAGCCCGCCACCTCTGACAGTCAAAACGAAAAATCCACCTTGTCGCTTGCCCCCAATGCAGGTATGTATCCTTTTCGTTCTCCACAGCCCAAACCAGCACGATCAGTCCGTGCTGACACAAGACTTCCATCGCGATACGTTCATCAGCCTCGTCTGAATGTCCGGCCTACGTGCCTATTTTAAGGCTACATCCAGATACTTCCCATGTGGCAAGGACGGTCGGGTACGCTTCGGCTGCTCTGGCGTCGAGGATTGTGAGTAGTACACCGAGTATCATCCCCACTCTCGTGCAGCACCAATCTTCCTTCTCTCGCACATCGCTTCCCACTCGTCGTCCTGCTCCGTAATGGCCACGTTCTTCTATGGCTTAGGGTCGCGTCTGACCCAGGAGACACCCTGGACGTGCGAGGCTTACGTGGAATTGAGACGTGGCACGCAGTCGGCAGGTAAGGTTCGCGTATGTCTGGGGACGGACGACGGTACCCGGGCCGTTCGGGGTGAACGAGAAGACATGTAGTAGAGTCACCGTGGAAAGCGGTAATCCCACAAGTACTGAAGTCATGCGTCGGCTGGATATGTCAGAGTTGGTAGGCGTGTAAAATATGGTATACACCTATTGAACATTAGGGCCAGCGTGCTGGCCTTATTCAGGTCTTTTTTCATGCTCTAGGGCTCAAGAGGGCTTGGGGTGAGCCTTGGCCAGAGGGATACAGTATTAGACCCACCTACCGATGCAAGGTACAACTTGTTTTGCTGAGAAACAGCAAATTCATCGGCGTGACGACCCTATAAGCCGCAATGGGATAAGCATGAGCGCCCAGGACACGAGGCGCTGCGTAAACGAACGAAATAAACGAACGCACGTTTGTGGGCGACCTGCTACTTCATAACTCGAAAGCGACGTGCGTGCGCAAAGCGTTGGTGAAAAATGTCGTCGACAACACCCGGTGTGTGGCAGCAGCCTCAGAAACGATTTACAATGCTGATAGTTCAGTCAGACCATGAGACAAAAGTGGTTCTTGTGAACGACTCACAAAGTATACGCTGTCACTTCCCACCCCGACGGAAACCATTTGTTTGACGTGGCAAGGGATGCGATGCGACGGTGGCGGAACAATGGCAAGAAGAGGGAAAGCGAACAGGTTTAGAGTTGAACACGATTTCTGTATCGTCGGATGGCAGGTGGGTTGCGTGTGGGTCCTTGGGAATCAAGAATGATCGACGTCGCTTCGAAAATATGTGAGCACGCCGTGACATGAAAAATGGTGATATTATATGAGAAGTGGAATTACCTTGGAATTCTGGGACAAGGATATCTGCTCCCGTCGACCAGTTGTACGTTAGAGACCGCGTGGCTTGAAGTGAGCAGAGTTCAGCACGGATATTCAAAATTGCTACTGCCAGTGATGGCCCAAAGGACTCCGAGTCGCCGACCGGCCGCGCGACTCAACGCTGCTCTTACATAAGGCTACATATGAGGATGCAGGACCACACATACAACCACACATACAACACGGAGTTCAACGTTCAATATCATCAACTTGAACGCGATCCATGTATCTGACAACCGGTCACTCAAATGAAAAATATGAACCACAATGGTTGGCATCCGTCGGGTTCTGCGAACCAGCGCCGTTGACAAGAAAACAATACAATAGCATATAATAGACAAATACAGTGTTACAACTATGATCACTGGCACGCCGTCGGCGAATACGCATGAAAATGTGCCAACTAGTAGATCCGAGCTTACACTTGCCAGGTATTATCTTCGACTTCAAGTTCAATCCCTCCTTCGTCATCCACCTGCCGCACCTCAAGGATGTCATCCCCTACTGCGGTTGTAGACGCCCCTTGATTTGTATTGGAAGATTGTCGCAAGCGTCGGCCGAATCCGGTATCGATCCCTTGCCATCGCTCACGAACATCGCGGTCATACAGCTCCCGTATGCTAATGATGAACCGAGGCACGATAGCACAAGAGAGTGAATAAACAAGGGTGTCGAGGAATAACTCTGCATCGATATTGTTTACATGGATCGCGTTGGTGATATTGAACAGAAGATTCCTGGTCCGAGAAGCATTAGTTAGCGTTACTTGCTTTTGACGGATATGGTGGAGAAAAAGGGAGGAAAACGGTTTGGGTAGATGAACAGGAACACTAGTATGGTCCATGTGGAAATACAAGAGTGGAATAAGCGTGACGTACACGACAAAATAAACAACTCCTTCTCTTATGAGTAGCTCCATGGTTCGGTTGACCTCCCAGTGCTTCGTGGCTTTGTACATCTCAAATGATTGTTTCAAGGTTGGAATAACAGCTAGTATCAACAGCGCGGCCCCAAGAGCGTATCGGGGAATCGCTCTGTAAGTCATTGGGGGTGGTGAGGTTGACTTGTAGCTACAAATGTTGTGATTGAGGATCCGGAAGGTGGTTACTAGACGAAACAAAACAAAGCGTAGCAGCAATGCATCAGATCGCATTGCGACTTTCCTGAGGCCAAACCTCACCTGAGAGGCCCGTGCCAGGGTTCTCATATACACTGTCCCAAAGGATGGTAGCAGCCATCTGCGGCACATAAATGAGAAATAGGATACACAGGATAATTTTGGATTGATTCCATAGTGCAGCAACGCGCAGAATCATCACGACTGTGATCCACGTGTAAACAAAGTGGGAGTCAGCCAGGAAGCAAACAGCTCACGATCCGCAGCAGCAAGAAACACCGCGTATGCCCAATTACCCACCGAGAAAATTGCGACACCTTGAATTAACATCCACGCTTCATTCAGATACTCAGCGGCGTAAATGGTGTGCTTACAGCTGCTTGACAGTAAGTATTAGAGCCCTCCATGACGATGTAAAGTACATACACCTATCAGAAATCGTGTTAGCGATACAAGATTAGTATATATGAAAGGTAGAAACTGACATCGAGAGGGCCAGGTACAAAAATGCCACCAACTGCGAATGCTCGGTCAGTCTAATGGACACAGTCGTGTAGCCGGTACACGTGAGCATACCGAATGCCATCGTGCTGAAAATTGATTTAGAATGCACCACGCACTGCAAATATAGACTCACATTGCCCAGCAAAGACCAATGTAACGAATCTACCGAATACTCAGTTTGGAAACCATGTCCAGCGAGACAGTACATACGACGAGGAAGAGTGTCGAGACCAAAGTCCAGGGTCGTCGCTGTAGTGCGGTCAGAATCGTGAACGTCGCTCACGCTGTGATTGTTTCTTACCCAGACGGTGTCTATCTTTGTGCATCTTGAGTCAGTAAACGAAGTAGCTAGAAGCGAAAACAGCTACCTCTCTTGGAAATGTGAGGACTGAGTTTCATGGCCATAACCACGGTCAGTTACATAGAACCCGAAGGATAGTAGGCATAAAGCATTGCTCACTGTAATCATATCCAACAACAGTGATTATTGTTACTGTGCTTGCTTATCAGAACGTTTGTTGAGGGGAAGAGTAAGTGATCATACCAGGTGCGCAACCATATGTCTCAAAGAGCTCCACGGCAGACAAGAGGCTGGAAGACATGCAAGAGAGCGCTGGCGGAAACGCCTGGTTGGTCCTCGAGTAAAAAAGCGAGTTCAGGGTGCTTGAAGTTTAAGTCTGCATAGTTAAGAGTGCCGACAGAGTCTTGCAGCGCCTGCTCGGGACATCGCACAGAAGTGACAGCCACATCAAGCGGTGTTGACAGCGGCAAGCCCGAGGTACCCAATCACATCATTATCTAAGGCATGTCAATGCGGCGCCTCACCACTGGTATGTCAAAGTTAACGGTATCGCATCCGATCACTCACCCGAGGAGACGCGGGGAAAATTTGAGCTCTATTTGTAGGCTTACAAGGCATGGTTCTAGATGCGTTAGTCCGAGTCAGTGTCTTGAACTGCCAGTCTGCTCGAATACTGGCTGAATCGAACCCTACACGTACTAAGAGCTAAGCGACGTGGGAGTCACTGCTGTAACGGTGGCGCCGCGATTGGCAGTGCAACGAGAACATGAGGATCACTGCCAGGCATTGTAACCACATACTGAACAAGGTCTAAGTAATCACCGACTAGAATTTCAAAAGATAAGTAGACAAGCGTGGTGTGCCAGCTCATTTGACGATTGCAGTGCTACATAGGGCACGTAACAACAGGAGAGACCAGTATGTACTAAGTACCTACGAACTCTTGATCCGAGTCAAAAATGGTCTGATACTGTCTCGGGTGGGCCACACACGGATTCCAGCTCGTTCTCCAGCTACAGACAAAGACGGGCAATAGCAAATGTTCATGTCAGTACCACTTGCATTAAGTACTTGTCTTGCATACTTGTCGAGATCAAGACAGGACGAATCCGACGTTTCAGTAGTGTTGGCTGACCAAAAGTGTCACCACCGTACGATGACGCTGATGACATAGGGGGTCCAATACCTATGCTTCTGAGTCGGTACCCATAGCCGTACGAGCCTTAACGTACAGAAGCGAGAATGAGAATGGGAGGTCAATATTTGTTTGTGACCTTTGACGTGCGGTACGCCAGCACTGACCTGTATTCTGCGACAATAGTCCAAGTCGGCAGTTGTGAAACTTCCGAAGTGAAAATTTCTATGTTGGAATACACTCTGGAATTGTGGGAGGGGAACGTTGAAGAAAATGCAAAGCAATACTGTCGAAGAGCCCGTCAATACATAGGTGTATGGTGTAATCATGATGGTAAACGTACCTTTGTTGGTATCTCATAGGGTACGAAATGCCACACATTGCGCTCAGTTCCAAACCCTGCTTTGAATAAATTTCTTAGATAGATTCAGACGTACGATCTTGGCGACTTGAGCCTGAGAGTGACGCGTAAGCTGTAACAGACGGATTCAAGTTGGCGAGGAGCGGCGCCAACAGGAGCAGCAGCGACTTCGAACAATAGTGCAGGGTGACAGCTTGAAGTCGTGGTTGAACGTTGAACGTTGAACGTTGAACGAGCAAGCTTCTAGTGTTACGTCTCGTGGCGTGAACCGGACGGGTTGAAGTTTCAAGAGAGTAGTACAAACAAACAAAAACAATACTCAAAGACCGTCTCGTCTGTGTCCGGCGCTACCTGATCCCATCCTGGGGCAGAATCTACAAATGCGATCCATCATGCCAAACCCAGTATCGCACCATTAGTACAGTGGCAATGAAGGTCACGGTCATGATGAAACGAGGCGTCATAGTAAGTATTAGAATTCCGTCGCTTTTTGTTATACCAGTGACATCGTTCATTCCATAATTTATAGGTCAAAACTTGTTTTTGGAGTAGTTATTTTTGTCATAGGTGCAGGCTTCGCGTTTCATTCCGGACGGTTCCTTAAGGTTGACGAAGTAATGCCTCATAGAGTCATCGGTATGGTCGTCTTTGTCACATATGGAGAACGCCCGACTCAACCGGTTGTATTCCAGGACATTCTGACATTCTGAGTTGAGCTTCGTACCGATCCCGGATCGCTCACTGCAGTAGCTCAAAGCAGGATAACGCTGCCAGAGTCCCGGTTCATCAACGGCCATGCCCGCTGAGGTACCTGGCTCACAACTGAACACCGGGTTGTCCCAAGACAACCAACGTCGGACGCGAAGGAGATGGTTCAGAGCAATGACTCGGATCAAACGAGGCAGATACCATCAGACGCCGCGTTCGGAGGTCTCTCCTCCGACTGGTGCATCAGAAGCGAGAGCACTGCCATCAAATAGGAAGCCCTCGACGATGGCCTTCGCTCAGAGAGCAACAGTACGCGTGTCCTTTTCGAACGATTTTATGGCACGGGGATCTGATGAGTTGGCTCAGCGCGTGGTTGCAATGTCCGCTAAAAGACCGCCGGTCGGTGCATGTCTCAATCTGTTTATGAACCTCATGATCCATCGTATCACTCAGGAGAAAAAAAGCAGCCCCAACAGCCATCGAAAAACCCTTGCCGCCCAGCGAGCATCCCAAGCCACCCGTAGAAGGCACCCCTACGAAAGGTCCTCACGAGACGAGACCCGCCACCTCGGGTGTCCAAGATACCACTCCAGCCGCAGAAGGCATTCCTACCATGGCCGCTGATGGGACGAGACTCGTGGCTATGAGCGCCTCGCAGACTACTCCACCCGCAGGTGTTCCTTCTAAAGTTCCCGAAGAGAGGAGACTGGTCACCTCGGATGTCCAACACGGCGCAGAGGTGATGCTATATTTCGTGTCCTTGGAAGCTCAGGCTCACGTTTGCTCTTGTAGCGTGGAGCTAGAGACTCGAACCCATCGTTTTAGAATATCAATGTCAACCTCAACTGTTCGGCTTGATATCATCTTGGATTTGTTGTGGCCGCAGAGGTCGTTATGATGTAACGCGTTAGATAGTGGACCAATTGAAGTTGTGAACAACTACGCAGATATCACTCATGGGCACTTGTACTAGAATAGATTACAGCAAAGACAGTCTACATGTGGTATGCTGCAATGGTTATCGGTTGTAACACATAGTAGAGTATCCTCATGTTGATCATCGATAAAAGACTGATCGGTGGCTAAACCTGCAAATGATGTCAGTGAGAAACTCATTGACGGTTGACGTGGACCAGCAGGGCCAACACCAAGGACCATTACACTTTGGGACAATAGCACTACTACGCTACCTCCACTTGGGCCGTGGCGCAAGGAATGAAGAGGCCCAAGCGATGGTCACAAGAAAGAATTATAGCTTGGTCATTGTCAAATCAAATATATCGGAGTACGTTACCACATTGTTTGAGTGGCCTGACCAAAGGATCGCTTTGATGTCGATGGACAATGTTGTGGTCCACATGCCCAAGCTGTCCTGGAACGAGAGCAT
The DNA here is from genome assembly GCA_038093755.1 of Tylopilus microsporus. NCBI lineage: Eukaryota > Fungi > Basidiomycota > Agaricomycetes > Boletales > Boletaceae > Tylopilus > Tylopilus microsporus. The sequence continues at coordinate 8,895 of JBBPSU010000178.1, read as the reverse complement.
ATAAAGAACCTCTCTGTCCGCTGTTTCGGCACCGTTCAATCTCACCTGTACACTCGTGTCCTCCCTGCTTCACTCGCAATTTTTTTGCCCTGACGATTAATGTCTGTTAGACGAGCTCCGAGTAACAACTCGATTCGCGTACCGCATCCAATGCGTCACTCTACAACGCAGTCCTCCGCGGCGACTGCTGCCACTACCCCCTGTAGTACCCCTTTCATCACCCCCGCTAGCACTCCCGCGACCTCTGATGGTCAAAACGAATACAAAAACGCACCTGATCGCGTGCCCCCGAGGCAGGTATGTATCTCTTTCGCTCTCCCCAGCCCAGACTCGCGCTAACCAGCGTGCGTTCAGCCCGCGTTGACCCAAGACTTCCATCGCGATACGCTCATCAACCCCGTCTGGATGTCCGGTCCACACGTCTTCTCGTTCGCCCCGAACGGCACCGTCGCCCATCCCCAGACATACGCGACCGAACCCTACCCGGGATATCTCGCCGACTGCGCGTTGCATCTCGATACCGCACAAGCCTCGCACGTCCAGGGTGTCTCCCGGGTGAGACGCGATCCTAAGCCGTGGAAAAACGTGGCCATTACGGAGCAGGACGACGAAGAGTGGGAGGCGATGTGTGAGCGAGCGAGGATGAGTGCTGCGGGTCAGTGGGGAGGATATTATATGCCTGCACAATCCTCGATGCCAGTGACCGAGCAGCCAGAGCTCGTATACACCTGGCCGCCCAGGCCACATGGGCAGTGACTACAACCGCAGAGTCAAACACTTTAGATGAAAAGGAATGTATTTACTAGTATTGAACAGGTGTGATATAGAAAAGGCCAACATCTGGGCAATGTGGTGTACGATTCCTAGAGCATCAAGCAGCGTTAAACATGTTCGATTGGGATAGAATTCAAAAGGAGATGTACAAAGTCAGCATTTATTGCTGAAGTTCGCCATTGGGACGCGAGCATGGCCGGGAACTTGAAGAACATTTGCTATGCGGACCCACGTTGAACTAGCTAGGATATCTTGAGGGGTTCAACGAGGAGGTTGCAATTTGTCAGTTTCTGTCACGTTCAAGTTGGTAAACACAGCTGCCGGTGAACGCACCGTGATCTGAGATTCCTTACGCTTCAAGCGACTCGTCCCTGTCTCCGTCGTAAGGAGTTCAAGCACAATATGCTAGTCACCACAGCAACCAAAGTCAGTAGAGGTACATACCATGGGCAAGTGAGGTACTCACTGGCATGGCCCAACTTGAGACAAGGTTCAGCGATCACATCTTGAGCGAGTACCTAACTAGGATCCGAGTAAGCACGAGCGCCCAAGACACGAGGCGTACTAAATAAGTAATGAAATGAACACACATTGGTGAGGCAACCTGCTGCCGGTGTACCACGAGTTACTCCCTTCCTTGCACCCCTAACTCGACACCGCCGCGCACGGACCATTAGTGAGAATGTCGTCGATGAACCCTGGTGCGTCATAGCTTCAGAAACGATTTGCATAGCTGACGATCAGCTAGACCATAACATGAAAGTCGTTCTCGAGGGCGACTCCGAGTCTGGTGCGGTGTGGGCGGTCGCTTTCCACCCCGACGGAATGCATGTTTATAGCGGAACAGGCGATGGAATCCAACGATGGCGACTTGCGGACGGACAAGTGGTAGGAAGACAAGAAGGGAACCTGAAAGCGATTTCTGTATCGAGGGATGGCAGGTGGGTTGTCTTTGGGACGATGAGGGGAGCAATGGTATGGGATGCAGAACTCCATGAAAAGGTCACTGAGGTGGAGAACGACAAGGAAGTGATTGCAGTCGACATCCCGTCTACTAGCTCTGGCAGGTTTGCCACAGGGACTTTTGACGGCAATGTGACAACCTGGGACATCGCGACGGGGAAGAGACTCGTTGGTCCACTCAAACACGGTGAATGTGTGAAGGGGGTCAAATTTTCTTTGGACGGCAGTCGTCTCGCCACCGCCTGCTGGTTGGACTCGGTCATCCGTGTTTTCAATGGTGACAATGGTGACCAGCTCATGGCCACTACAATCTCACTGTCTTCGGCGTATGCATTGACTCCTATTGCCTGGTCAATGGATAGCCAACGACTCTTCGCCATGTCTGAAGACAACAAAGTCAAGTCGTTCGATTCCTCCACGGGATCCCAGCTCGCTGAATGGAAAATACACGAAAACGGCCGTCCTGGGCCCACGGATCGCGCGTCTGTCACGCTTGCCGTGAACAACAAATTTCTTGCTTGTTCCGCTAGACGTTTCGTCTCATTTTGGGACGCGTCGACCCACGCTCAACTAGGCATCATCGAGGACACCGAGGACGTATATTCTCTGGCCCTGTCGACCGATAGTAGGCGTCTGGTAACTGGATCTGGCTATGGCTCGGAAAGAAATATTATTTGGGATCTCGGTGGCATCCTGCCCAGTTCCTACGTCGGAATCACTGTAAGCATCAATTTCTGAGCTCGAAAGTACTACCCTTTATTCATCCATCTTTGTTTCTGCTCGCACGGGAATGCATGCCAACCTGAAATCAGACCGTAAGTGGTCATCAGTTTAGTCGATAACCATTCATGTCGTCTTCAGACACAGGATGCTACCAAGGTAAAGTAGCAGCAATTTCTCAACTTGAAGAAGGAAAAGGGAGGTTGATTCCGATGGCCGACAGGCCATTGACCAGCCAACCGGTGATTCGCGTTCCAATCCTCCCGAGGAGACTGGCAGCCGAAATGACGGTGATATCTTACTTGAAGTAAGATCGAGTATAGCTCCTCGCGGAATGCATTGAGCTGACAGTAGTAACAGACTGTGGTACCACTGACCACATCTACTCCGATGGTGTTTGATTACGACGAGGTGAGCTATGAGAGTCGTTATTACTTTGTGCTAACACCATGTGGCAGCCTCCCTCCCCAGTGGAACTCAGTCTGCTTCCACCTGACCCTTCTGGGATTCACCCACAACAGCCTCCTTGCCGACTGACGACCGAGTTTACCGGGAAGCCCGATCCAAAGCACAAACCCGGAAATGCCGAGACGTCTGAGGGGAATCAGCGCCGAAGCATTATGGGGTGGTTCACAACCATTATGAGGGGGGGCCATCGCAATCGGACACTTGATGAAATGCCGTCAGAGGTGCCTCAGACAAGTACACGTCATACGAAAGCAAGACCTGCAAACGTACAACCTCCAAGGTCGACATACTCCCCCGGTCAGCGCCAGAAAGTGAGTGTACCCCCTTGTTTCCTCCTCGATAGGGTATGAGTATCTGACTGGTCGTCTCAGCGGGCGGTTGCGATGTCTGCCGTGAAACCACCGGTTCGTTCACTCCCCAATAAGTTTACCTTCGCCAACGGCATTATTTATCTGTGTTCTGTTCACAGAGGAAGAAAGTTCCCCAAGACCCTGCTGCGTCGAGTGAACCATCCAAGGCTCCTCCGCGCTCGGAAGGCGGCCCTGCCAGTCTACCCGACAGAGCGCAACAAGCCCCCTCGGGTGTGCGGCAAAACGTGACGGTTGAGGTGATGGTACACTCTATGCACTAGGAAGCAGCGGTTCATATCAATTTTTGTAGCAAGCGCCTGAAGGACCATCGTGGCGCAGAGTCAATGTTTCCTTCCTGGTGCCGTCATGGTTCTGTTGCGGCCATAGAGGTGAAACGCGTTGAACAAAACGATGATCTCGATTCCCGTTATATGAATTGCCTGGCATTTTCTACAGTTGTGTTCATGGAATACTCTGCATCTTCCCTGTATGCCCTTGCATGTATCACTAGTCCTCTCGACGTCCGAGTCCATCACATTACATACCACACAAAGTATCCAACGTTGTATCGGGTCAGTTAAATATAAGTCTTGGACAGCCGTCCGCAAACTCTCCCCTTGTACATTGATACTTATCATTTTCTCGCTGTGGTTGTTTACCAACGGACACAATTTATTTCATACAAAGCCAACAGTAAGGAGGTCCTCATAAAAACAACTTTCAAAACGCGTAAAACTTGAAGCATGTCTCCTATCGCAAACTTGAAGAATCAATAGCCCGCTGAAAATTGCATCTCCCCGACTTAGCAACTCTGCCCTCTTGTATGCTGAGACGCCCTCGGTGACGTCCCCTCCGACAATTCATATTCTCCGCTCTCTGTCACAGGGACACTCGGTGATTTGGAGTGGCCGTATGAACGTGGGTATCCAGAACCTTCGCTACCGATCTCCAACCCGCCTGACGTGGCCCGATAATCCTTCATATCAAGCACGAGGCGAGGATAGATCAAGAATGGAATCGAACTCGTGTATATTTCGACGATTTCAAAGTAGAGCAGCTCCACAGGTGTCAGGATCCTTTTATGCAGCTCACGTACGAATATTCACTCACCGGAGCCGACGGGACGAACAACCCTGCTGCAAGTGCCTCATAAGTAAAGTTCCTAAGAGTCAATGTGAGCATTCGGTGCAACGGAATCAGCAGAAACCGCCCGCACAAAATAAAGTACAGCATACTATGCTCGAAGAGCAGTGTCATGATTTTGTTGATGTTCTGCTGCCCCATCCTTCTCCGTGTTTCGATGACGTGCGCCGCGAAGCGATAAACTGCAAGCACGATAAGCAGAATATTAAATAGTCCTCTTGGAATACCGTCGTAGAGGAAGCCGAATGGGTTACGGGAGGAGGTTGCAATACATAAGGTTCTTTGAATGAGTGGAGTGGCGGCGACTTGAACTTACCACAATGTTAATACAAATCAATATTTTTGTCGAGGTACGTACATACGATGCCACTATGAGGGCCCTCCCACAAGAACGTGAAGATGATGGAGTTGATCGTGACCAAGGAATACAGAAAAAACAGAATATGTCTTATCCTTTTCGGTTGACTGAACATAACCGAGACTCGAAGTATCATGATCACTGTATATCATCAGTTTAGAGCTGGCAAATAACAAAGGGTCACAAACCGTCCGCGACTACCGTGTAGATCAGTCTGGTCCATAGAACGATCTCCAGAATGGCTGTGCCTTTTCGGGAGTGTTGAATCAACATGCCTTTTTTGAAGACGTTGTGCAAGCATACATCTGGGATTAGAGGTCGTTGAGTCACTCTTGCCGGTACTTAGTAGATATGGTAGTAAATTATACTCACGCCTAGACTAAATCAGCTACGATTTATTTATAATACGGAAGAAACTCACCAATCCAGACATAGAAAAAACACCAAATATCCCTATTGGAGGCGATTTGTGATCGAGGTTCGAGAAAGCCAGCTGACATACCAAATCCTGACATACTGATGTCTCGTGAGCAGCTAATTTAGCACTCCATGAAAACGTTGACACAAACATTACCATCACAAGTCCAATATAGCGTGCCTAATTCAATGCATGTTAATTCAACGACGCATTGGAGTATTCTTGGTACGTTACCGCGACAAAGAGCGTAGACAACATAGACCAGGGCTTCATCTAACGAGAGTTTTTGCATGTTATTTTCACATTGAATATTGCACCATACCCATATAAGTTCCAACTACATAGCAGTGAACAAGACTCGGACACGAGGAATATTGGATTGGCTACACATACCTCTCGCGAAAAGCTGAGAACTGAGAAATTGATAAGTAAGTGCAGAATACATAAGTGGACGTATGCCAGTGTACACACTGGAATCATAGGAAACTACGCTTGCAGCAGCAACTGCAAAGAGCGAAGATAATAGTAAGGTTATGACTTTCCATGAAGCTATGATTCACCCTCACCAAACGTGTAAGCCAGAAACTGTACAGCTTCGAGTTCAGAGAATCCAGAAGACATATCGAAAGCAAGATACGGGTGGTCAGAAGGTCATCCGTATCGCGGAATGAGCTGCAGTTTATATGAACACTGGCGCCTAGAAGATATACTGACGCGGACGCCCATGTCCAAATCGCCAGCACACGACGCCCTCAATGGGGAAGCTATGCGATCTATTGATGTTTACTCCACTTCGGTGGCAAACTCATGGCGAAAAAGGTTGGGATTAGCAACCACATGACAGATGTTTGTGATGGCTTACAAGGCAAGGCGTTTGGAATTATCCTAATCCACCAAGGGTTTGATAGTTTCTGTCCATATATATCTACAGAGTGACTCGTATAAACCTGTGAGGTTGTTGCTGTGACCATGGAAGGGTACGAGGAAATTTTAGGAATATGAACTACTTACGCCCAATATCGGCCATTTAACTATTCATGTCCAAGCGGAACCGGGTGATTAATCACCACGATAGTCTCGCACAACGTTCACCCCAGAGTGACTTGGAGAATAACACTAGCACTCGTCGCTCTCTAGCTGATATTGTAGCCTACGGGATAGTCAATGGCCAGGACGAGTAGAAAAAAGGAACGGAATGGTCCAATGCAGGCTGTGGTATGCAAACTAGGGGCGCAATTCTGAGTGTCCGCCGACTCGCATCGTTCCATCAGCAGCCACTGAGCCAGCGTGTCAGCCCGATAAGGACTAGATCGCTCACTGAGCTGGCAGGTTTGGTAATGGCTGGAGAATCAAGATACCGGAGCAGTCCCATGACACCAAATCCTGCCGTGCGGGGCAGCCGGTCAGGCCGTACATAGTCATTGATATCAATATAAATTGTCACATGTGATGATATATTTGAGAAATGCCGACAGTGACAGTCGAAACGTTGCTTTGATATCCTCGCACACGTGCTCATCACTGCGCAACCTAAGATTTGAATAGCAGGAATTGAGCAAGTACTTATCTGGCCTGCCAGAATCTCACTCGGCCCACGCCCGAGACCCTTGTCTTGTTTTCGTCGGGGCGTTGGTCGAAATTGTTTATCGGGCCGTGCTCAACAGGAGGAGTCGGTTCGAGGAGGGTGCACTTGATGTTCGACCACCTGCCGAAGAGATGTTGTGTGGATGTACGAAGTCTAGATTTGCATGGAACAATGCAAATTCCTCACAGGGTACTTGAGCATGGTCGCAAAGGACATTAATATTGGCTATGCAGATCCGAGGTCGCTGATTGAACGAATACCGCCAGGAATTTATGCCACGAAGCGGTGGGGTTTTCGTCACGTTGGTAAGCATAGAGTGACACGAGCTGAACGCACCGTGGACTAACACGTTTTGGACCCTTGTGCCTCGAGTCGTCCTCACGTACGTCATGGGAAGTTCAAGTACTGACAATGTCGTCAACAAGGATGTGAAGCAGTGACCGTAAGAACTCACAGTTCTCTGAACCGAGGTCGTGGTCTTTTACAGCTCGCATTATGATACTTGGGAAGCCGTGGGAAACTATCCATCCGATGACACTGCGTGTTTTCCCGGCTACATACATCATAGTCACCTAAAGTCAGCACAGATATGTATACACGATGGACAAATGAGTTCAAGTTACCCAGAAAGACCGCGGGCCTATCAGCGAGCCCGGCCACGTTTACGACAAAGTTCCGGAGACTATAAAATTGAAATAAGCATGAACGCCCAAGATACGAGGCGCTGGGTAAACAAACCAAGTAAAATAAACACACCTTTGACAAATTGTGGGGCAACCAGAACTTGAATGACATGCCAAATCGAGTCGGGCATAGCATGCAGATGGAAGCTGTCTGACGAGGTTGGATGACAATACAATCATCTGAATCTGCACGCTGAAACTTAGAAGCTCGTTCGGTGACATTGGAAACGCAGTGTATCTGATCGGATGTGTTGAATGTCACTTACTAAAGCCTGCATCTACCCAGGAATGCTGTCCTCAACCATCGTCCAAGACCTCTGTCATATTCTCATCGGGGAATTGGGTCGACAACAGCTTCTCGGGCCTTGCTCGACGGGACGAGTTGGCTCGAGGAGAGGTGGAGTTGACGTCTGCAAGAGAGATCCGGTCGTATCGGTCACCGCACACCAACGCAACCTGACTGGGAACCGAATAGGCATAAGCGCCCAAGATACGAGGCGCTGGGTAAATAAACCCAAATGAATCAATGAGACCACTGTGCTACGAGTCACCTTGCTACTAGTAGTCACTCACCTCCAACTCAACAAGCGACACGCATGGACCATTGGTGAAAATGTCGTCGACGAATCCTGGTGCGTCGTAGATTCGGAAACGATTTGCAGTGCTGATCCTGCAGTTAGACAACAATAATGCGAAAGTGGTTCTCAGAGGTGACTCCGAGATTGGTTCGGTGTGGGCAGTGGCTTTTCACCCTGATGGAATGCATATTTTCAGCGGGACAAACGATGGGATCCAACGATGGCGACTAGCTGACAGCCAAGTGGTGGGAGAGCAAAAAGGGAATCTGAATGCAATTTCTGCGACAAGGGATGGGAGGTGGGTCGTTTCTGGGAGTCGCGGGGGAGCAGTCGCATGGGATGCCGAGCTCCGTGAAAAAGTAGTCGAGGTGGAGCGCGGCGAGGAAGTGACTGCGGTCGACGTTTCGCCTGACTCCACCAAGTTTGCCACTGGGACTCACGAGAGAAATGTGAACATCTGGGACATCGCGACCGGGAAGCGACTCATTGGACCACTCAAACATGGCAATACCGTGGAAGGAGTCAAATTTTCGCCGGATGGCGGTCGTCTTGCCATAGCGTGCTCCTTCGACTCGGCCATTCATATTTGCGACTGCGACAATGGGGATCAACTGATCTCCATCGAGAACTCCATGTCTGGGTCGTTTGCATTGACTCCTATTGCCTGGTCCATGGACAGTCGACGACTCTTCGCCATGTCCAGAGACAACAAAATCAAGTCGTTTGATTCGTCCACGGGATCCCAGCTCGCTGAATGGAAAATACACGAAAACAGTAATCCAGATCGCGCGTCTGTCACACTCGCCGTGAACCACAACTTTCTTGCCTGTTCTGCTGGACATTTCGTCTCATTTT
>JBBPSU010000177.1:0-19167 GCA_038093755.1 Tylopilus microsporus | reverse complement strand
GGTGTTGATGGCATTGGACAGCCTGTTGCAATGGAGGAGCTCCAGGAGAGTATGGTGGGCTTTGACCAACAAGGTGGTTTGCAGGGTAACAAACATGATAGGAGGAGTGGGGCAGTGTTCCTAAAGGATGTCAAGGATAAGGAGGTGGCAGTAGATGATAAGGAGGTCAGAGAGAGAGGGATCATTACAGAATATCTCTGTGTCCTCGAGAGTGTAAGTGAAAAACTGATCACCCAGAATGGACATGTGGAAGGCAAAGCAGATATGCTGTGGCATGAGACAGGAATGGGGGTGGAGGATGGCTTGGTGGTGGTGGTCATGACTGTGAATGGGGGGCATGGTGGAGATGGTGAAGGTTGCAGATAGAAAGGGGGACAACAAGGGATTAGAATATATATGGGCCATTTGTGGCAGCACAGTCAACTCTAATCTCTGCTTGCATGGTTGTTCCATGTGTCAGTAGTGGCCCAGCTATTAGCTTGGCCTGATTCATATCAGTAGGTGGGGGTGCAACATTAGCAGAATCAAGGTGATTTCCATATTTCCAAAATGGAGGATGACAGGTCTAATGGGGGTGTGAGACAAAACAGGTAGTAGAAGAAGGTGGCAGTGATGATGAGAGCATTTCAGAGGCAGAGAAGTCAAGGGAGAACTGCATGGCTAGTTGAAGGAGTTTTATTCCCAGTACTACTTTAAAATGTGCTGTGCATGCATAAGATTTGGTTCAGTTTCCCAGGTGTTCTTGGCAGCAGAGTAGCCCTTCCATGAGATAAGGTATTGCTGCCACTTTTTGGATCCACAGTGGATGAGGATCTCAGTGATTTTATACTCCTCTTTGCTGTCTATAAGGTCCAGAAGGGGATCATTGAAATTTGGACTGTGTTCAGCAGTTTCACAATAGGATGATAGGAGGGAGGCATGGAAGATGTCATGGATTTTTCATGTAGTGAGGAGGTGAAGGTGGTATGATACAAGAGAAAGGACTTGTTCAATTTCAAAAGGACTCTTGTGTTTAGGTCCAAGTTTCTTGGAAGGGTAGTTGAGGTGAAGGTTTTTTCCTTCCAGCCACACTTTATCTCCGACCTTCCAAGGTCTAAATTGTGGGGTAACATGTTCCTTCATGATTTGTGTAGCTTTTTCATGGGCAGTGGAAGCCTCCAGATGGGCTTCCATGAGAGTGGTGAGGTAGTTCTCTAGGGTGGGGATAAAGGTTTTGCAGATTGGAGGATATGAGCAGGGTTCGAATCATCAGGGAGAATAGGGATTTGCTGATGGACGAGTGGACCATGGAGTTATGGGAGAATTCTGCCATCGGAAGAAAGGAGGACCAGGGGTACTGATTTCTAGCACAGAAGATTTGGAGGTAGGTTTCAAGTTCCTGGTTGATGTGTTCCATTTCACTGTCAGTCTAAGGGTGGTAGGTGAAGGACAGGGCAAGATCATATTGCAAGAGGCAGGCAAGTTCATGGGCGAAGGAGGTGAACTAAGGGCCCTGGTTGGAGATGCAGCAGTTGTGCAGACCAAATCTGGGGAACATGTGTTTGAAAAAGAGGGCAGCCACACTAGTGGCATCAATGCTTTTGAAACAAGGGATGTAACTTACCCTGTTACGCTACCGAGCGTGAACTAGTTGGAATGGCACAGACGTGTGCGGAATACGACCAAGACAACTGCGCAACCGTGCGTGAAGAGTAATCGATGAAGCGAGAGCGAAGTCAACCTTGATGACGCTGGAGTGAAGAGATACTCAGACCTAACCCTAGGCCTGGACTAGTGTCAAGCAACAGTGAATTGCGTAGAACTAGCTTAGGGAAATACAAGTACAGCTACTACCCTTTATATAGGGTTGGGAATGGCGCACAGACCAGGTCTGTGTATGGTACAACGACAAGTTAGGACAGTGGAACAATAACGAGGAGCGAATCAGAAAAGAAGAAAGGAATCGTACGATGCGAGAGCCAATGAGAAATAGAGCGAGAATCGTACGATGACGAAAAAGGAAGTAAACATGGATGCGCAGCAACAGGCCTGCGGAGGAAAGGACACGTCATTGATGAGAGTCTAGGGCAGGCATAGGTATGAGTCACAACGAGTCAGAGATCAGAAAGGAAAGAAAAAGACATGCCACGGCCGTATCATAACATACCCCCTTTGTAAGCCCATGGTCAACTATGACCACGACAAAGTTGAAACCCACAGACAAGGGAAGGGAGGTAATAAGATTGACAGAGATCTGCTGGAAGGGGCAGGTCATGAAGGATGCAAGAGGGGTAAGCATGGGAACAGTGGGATGGGTGTTGACCTTTCCAGACTGGCAAATGGCACAGCCAGACACAAAGTGGTGGACATAGGCATTCATCCCAGGCCACCAATAGTCCTGGGCAAGAAGGTTCTGGGTACAGAAAACACTGCCATGACCACTGTGGGGAGACTCATGAGTGTGAAGAATGAGGGCATGATGGCCAGGCTTGGGAATGTAGAGATGACCCTTGAAGTAAAGACAGTTGTTGTGGAAAAACCAATTGGTAGGGGAGGTACATTGGATAGGGGTTTGCACAGAGGCCATGCATGACCTGGAGGGCACACTCCATGATAGGATTAGAGGTGGAGGAGTGGCAGAGGTCATGGAGGATGTCAGTGTTGAGGGTATGGACAAAAGGGTCATCCAGAAGAAAAGAGATGTCAGTATTGTCGCACAAAAAATCTATGTTATCTTTTTGGGAGAGGGCATCAGCAGGATTCATGGCAGTTCTGGGGAGGTGAGAAAATGTGAGGTCAAAGTCCTGGAGATACATTTTCCAGCAAGCTTGCCACCAAGAGAGCTTCTGGGGGGAGCAGAAGAACATAAGGTTCTTGTGGTTGGTGAGCATGGTAATAGGGGGGGGGGGGCTGGTGCCATGGAGGTATTGATGCCACTTCTTGAGGGCGTGCATCATGGCAAGAAGCTCATGATCATAGATGTTATAAATCTGCTCCACTGAAGAGGAGATTTAGGAGAAATAGGTGCAAGGGTGGAGATCCCCATTGCCATCAGCTTGCTGAGAACACTGCTGGACATGGTGAGAGAGGCATCCATCATGACAGTAAAGGGCCTGGTGGTATTAGAAAGGGTGAGAACAGGCTTCTTTAGGAAAGCAGCTTTAAAAAGGCCAAAGGCAGCATTACACTTGTCGGTCAACTCCCAAGCAGTGGTCTTCTTTGTCAGGTTATGAAGAGGGTGGGTGATAAGGAAAAAGTCAGGATGAACTTCTGGTAGAAGTTGCAGAATACAATGAATGATTGGATTGCCTTAACAGAGTGAGGAGGTTGCCAATCTTCAATGGCCTTGAGTTTAATGGGGTTGGGGGACAATATGGTGCTTTGACAGGATTATTCTGAGGTACTCTACCTTGTGAGCATTGAAAATGCATTTGGACAGTTTGAGATGCATATTGTTGTTCTGGAGTCTTTCCAGGATCTTGGCTGTCTGCTCATCATGGTTTTTCTGAGAAGAAAAATGGATGAGAATGTTGTCCATGTATATGATCAACCATCCCTCAGTGATACAATTGGTGAAGATATGGTTCATCAATGCTTGGAAGGTGGGTGGTAATCTGCACAACCCAAAGAACATAACATTGGGCTCAAACAACCCAAACAGTGTGATGAAGGTGGCTTTCTAGCGGTCTTCCAGCTTGATGAGGATGTTATTGTATCCCCATTGGACATTGAACTTCATGAAGACATTGGACCCCCTGAGCTTATCAGTGAGGTCCTGGATGCAAGAGAGAGGATAAGCATGCTTCATGGTATGAGAGTTTAGGTACTGGCACAGACAGAGGGACCCATCTTTCTTCAACACAAAGAAGAAAGGGGACACTTGTGGTGACTTTGAAGGGGAGATCTTTCTACTCTTCAAGTGCTCATTGATAAACTCTTTACATGCTTTCTGCTCTGCTGGATTCAGTGGATAGGTTTTGGCAAATTTCAGGATGAACTCCAGCCTGACTTTGATGGTGTGGTCAAATGGTCATGATGGGGGTAATGTTCTGTCCTTTGGTTCAGCAAAGACATTGGCAAACTTTGACTACTGTGGGGGTAGCTTCACCTTAGGTTTGGCAAAGTGTTGGGCAATTTCAGTGGCAATTGTTATCTTCCACATGTGAATGGAGAATGGCTTAGGGGCATAGTGCTCTTCCCACAATTGTGCAACCTTGCTATTAGGGTCCAAGCCTAGATAGCATATGAGATACCAGGTTTCATCTGCAGTCTTGATCTTTCTTCTAGTGGCAGCTATCTTCCTGGCTTGTTGAATTGGCAAGGAGTTGTGGAGTCTTCTCATATAAGCGAAGGCATACTTCTGAGCTTGTTGAATTGGAGTGGAGTCATATGTGGGGGGGAGAGAGGGGATGGTGACCTTTTCAGAGGTCCAATCAATCAGGGGGTTTACTTCTCAGAGCCATGGCATTCTGAGGATCACATTTTCTTTTCCACAGTTCAGCATGAGGAATTCCTATTCCTCCATTGTTCCTGCTATCCAGATAGCCAGTTGGACCTTGCGACAAATGATCCCAGCTTGGTTCAGTGAGCCATTCACATTGTAGGCTTGTATCAGAGTCTTTAATTTTATAAGTGGGTATTTGTTCTGCTTAGAGTGGTCTTTATTCACAAAATTTCCAGTTGCTCCACAGTCAATGTGAGTGGTGGTGTTGATGAAGACTGCTCCTCCAGGCTTACAACTTGAAGAGATACAGCAATGAGTAGGGATTTAGCCTGGGTACTTGTTACAGTGACATGAGCAAGTCTATGAGAAGGAGGCAATGACTTCAACTTGTCATTCATTCCCCTGTTCTACAAATCCTGTTGAACTGGCTCTTTTTCAGCCTGCTCTTTGGGGATCAGGGTGGATACCTGTTCATGAACCCCTTCAAAAGTAGGTCCCTCAAATTGTTGGTTCTCTTCCAACTCCTTGTCCCAATCAAAACACATTTTGAGCACATGAAGAATCTCATTTGTGGCCTTCCTTGGGCTTTCAACTTCTTGACATATAGAGCAAGTTGAGACTTGGACTGTGATGTTGCAATGTTGTATGGTAGAGGTGTGGGAACCTCGGTGGTGTGTACCTGTGCTTTGCCTGGTCTGGCAAATACTGTTGTCTCAGAGGCCTTCCTCCACTGGTGTAAGAAAGATAGTCGGTGTGGAAAGCAAGTATAACCCATCCCAGGGGTCCTGAAGAGGAAAGAAGAGAGAGGGTTTGCTTCAAACCTTTCTCAAGTGTGAGCAAGAGAATTTGAAGCACAGGAAACATGGAATGGAAGTCTGGAATGGAACCAGATGACACAGAAGCGGACACAGAAATGGACACAGAAATGGATGTGGAAGATGATAAAGATGAAGGAAAAGAAGGGGAGAAACAACTCAGAGACAATCCTGCACATGGGCAGGTAACCTTCAAACTGCCAGAAGATGTTTTATTCATAGCTAGACAAGCTCTTAAGTTGAATGTAGTTATTGGAAATACTACATGAAAACTTCCAGGGACCCTGTCATCTCTGTCAGATGTGAAGGAAAATAAAGAGGGCTGCCTCTATGGTATGGCAGTGACAGTGGCGCAAGCCTAGAGCCCTGGTGTGCAATATCTGAAGTGATATGTACAATGGTAGTGAGTCTGGACGACCCAGACACAGATGGATGGAATGGAAACAGAACAGATATGAACAGATTGAAATGGATTGATGTGGGATGGCAACCCAGAAAGCTGCAAAAGAGGGGTTTTCAACCATGGAGAGTAACCAACTCCTACACCCAAGGGGGACTTAGATACTGACTATCCTTAGTCAGTCCTCAATGACATGATGGCAACCATGATCTGGAAGTGGATGCACAGATGATGGGGTGCAGCAAGTGTGTTCTGGAAGACATATGGAGTCAGTGACAGTGGTATAGGATGGCGTGTGTGATGATCCAGAGCACAGATAGGGGAACATGATGATGCTCAGATGGACATCATCAGACTTGTGACTCAGATGGATAGTGCAGACATCAAGATAGTCAACTAGCAGATGTGAGCGTGGATCTAGATGTAGTTCCAGATGATGGTATGGATGGATATTGTCAGATGACTCAATGGATGGTGCAAATGTCAATGCGGTCAACAGAAACAGTAGTGAGCATGGATGAGGTTCTGGATGATGATATGGATAGGTGTCTAATTGGGAGCAGCTAAGGTGAGCCTCTAGCATGAAGGGTACATCATGGCACTGCAGCAGGGGTCTGGAATGAATAAGGTTGGCATCATGGATGATGCAGGTAGTGTCAAGTCCAGGTCCAAGTCCTCTGGAGGTAAGTCTGACAAGGTCCAAAGCTGGCTATAGGGTTTCAGAGAACTTTAGTGCAAGGTATGGACTGGAGGTCAATAGAGGTAAATGGAGGTGGGTTACTTAGCAGGACTTTGCACAGGACTTGTGTGTCATGCCCTTGTCATAGTTCATGTCCCAGATTTCGGAAGGACAAAGGTTCCAGGTAAATGAGATAATATGACAAGTAGGAGGACAGAGAAGGACAGAGGAGATCAAGAGGAGATCAGAGGAGGGTCAGAGTGGAGGAAACTTAGTTGATATTCATACTAAGGAATTACATAGAGGAGACATGGTTTATATAGTAAAGTCCAGTCGGAGTTCATACTGGAATAAATGGAGATATCAGAGAAGCTATACTGTGTGCATATGGAACAGAATGGAGAGCATATGATGTGGCAGAGGGTGTGTAAGTTAGAATGAAGGGTCAGAGGAATGCTATGTACGAAGAATGGAAACTATACTAAAAGGAGTGTAACAAAAGATCAGTACTAATGAAGGAGTCTGAGGCAGTGTCCAAGGTGGTGTGAATGAAGTCCAATGTGGAAGCAACAAGTCCGGAGCAAGATCTTAGTGGGATGATAAGGGCATACTGAAGGTATGACAGAGTAGGCTGGAGATGGGATCAGAGGGGGACTTTAGGAGTCAGGAGCAGATATGACAGGTAGATGGCATGGTTGTGTCTATGGTCTCTGTCTATGTCCAGAATCTGTGTACAATTCCTGAAGAAGGGCAGAATGAAAAATGCAGATAAGAATGAAAAACAACTCGGATACAAATGAAAATGAAACCCAAAGCAACATGGGCTTTGTGAGGTTCCATTTGGCTTGTCTTCATTAATCAGCTTTTTTATTCTATACCTGCAGAAGCATCTGGGAATGGGCATCTGGAAATTGCAGATTATTGGAGCTGGTACTCTGGATAAGGTGTGCCATGTCCTGTGCATATCAGAAGAGCAGAAGGTGTCAAATCCAGAAGCAAATCCAACATCTCCAAGCTAGTCCGAGCACTCCTATCTGAGTCCAGAGATCTCAGCCAGTAGGTGCACTTGAAGTTAACATCAGAGCTGCAGGACTTCACTCCAGAGCTTCAGACTTTCACTCTCCTTGCTCACTCTTTCTCCTATATCCTTTTGGAGATTGCTTAGAGTCATACAAGCACATCTCTGCCTATAAGTATAAAGTCCCTGTGTCTTTTTCAAACTCCTCAGTTGTTTTGCACCTCCTTGGGCAGCAGCTGAGGTGAGTTCCATTTTACTTACAGTACTTCATTATCTCTAATTCATGTAGTGGGCATCCCTGCCCTTTACTTAGCTTGACAAAAGGGATGTAGGTAAGGTGTTCCAGACATGTAAACAGGTGTGGGCAAATGAATCAATGACTCTGATGCTGTATGTGTTACAATTTCTTCATTTTCTCTTTATCCTATTGGCTCACTTATCATATGACTTTCTCTTTCTTTTTCATTGGACTCGTTATGACTCCACTTTTTGTTTACCATTTCCGTCTACATAGCCTTGACTGTGCATAGCTGCATGCGCAGCATTACTTGTACACATATAGTAACTCACAGCTTGGTCTGTACCAGATAGTCTACGGTATAAATACCCCATGTACAGTATGAAAACTCCAGTCTTATCCACTTGTTATTCTCTCGTTCTTGGACTTGAGTCTGAATTAAGGATACCGCTCCTATTCTACTTTTCCTACTCGCTTTAGGTCTGATGATTGATCCTAAAGCCTTGAACATTGGTCATTGTTGTTATTGTCTTGCCCTTGAGCATCACGACTCAGTCTAGGTTGTTACACTTGGATAAGACTACCTACTTGAGCGCAAGACATTGCCTCAGAAAATCTACACTTTATACTAGCGAAGAAATGATATTCACTTCCCCAGATGATACATTAGAAGAATTGCCCAGAATCAGGTTGAAAGATACTTGATAGTAAGCAACGATGTCAGGAAGAGATGCATTCAATATGGACAACCTTAAGGCAGCATTGATCAACACCTTGAAGAAAGGAAACAAGAAAGAAGAAGAAGCCGTCAAGAAGATAGCAGAACCAGGGAAATGGGATGGGGACAAAAAGAAGTTCCGTCTCTGGTGGATAAAGATATGTCTATTGGTTTTCGCTCAAACCTGGAAGACAGATAAGATACAGGCTACAGTGGTTCTACTCTGGTTAGAAGGAAAAGTGGAACCATTCACCCAACTTACCATGGAAAAGTACTTGGACAAAGAAACGAGGACGTGTAATAACACAGGAGACGAATATGGAGACTTAGCTTGGCCTGATTGGTCGAACCTTCAGAAGGAGATCACAGAATTCTTCCAGATCAAAACTCTTGAGTACCAGTTGTACCAAGAGTTGAAAGCACTCTGACAGGGATCAATGCTTACATCAGACTTTCTCCAAAAGTTCAACATCCTCAAAAGAGAAGCAAAGATTTTGGAAGAAGAAGCAGTGCATCTGCTTAAACTTGCTGTAAGATTTTCCACTTATCAGCAAGTCTCTCTCCACTGCGATATCAATGATGACGACTATGATGGACTGTATATGAACTACAATGGCCATGGCAAAACTTTAGAAAGAATCCATGAAGAGCGAGGCACAGCTAGGGTAGCTCAAGCTCCAAAACCTTACTGAGGACAGTATTGTCCTCAAGGCCAAACAAGCCAGAACCCACCATGGTTCACGGCCATGGGGACACAGCCTGGTTGTGGAGCTCCCATGGAGATCGGAATGCAGTATGCTGGTGATACCCATACTTACTACAACTGTGGAGAAGTAGGGCATATTGCCCGAAACTGCAAGAAGGCGAAGAAGGCGAACACAAGGTCCTTGGATCTCAGACAAGAATGGGTATAGGCAGCCGAAGGAGCTGGATACACTTCACACAATGTGGCTTATGTAACAAGTGAGGCAGAGGCCTACTGGCAAGACAGAATTGCAGTAGAAGCCAAACAGCAGGAGGCTTTAAAAGCCCAATGATCGTGAATGATGAAGGTGTTCATGATCTAAAGGAATATACTGATGATGACTTTCCTGTATGCACGTTAGACTCTATTTTCAGGGTGTCTTTCTGTGAAAGTGTGGCATCCAAAGATGTGCTTAATTCCCCCATGACCAATTGCTCCACAGAAATATCATCTCAGTCCTCAAATCCTTCAACCCCACAACAATTCACAGCAAAAACAAGAATACAATTCAGAACACCCAGCAGATGGAACTCAGTAAAAGTTGGCACCTTACTCAATTCTGGCACATTAAACTCATTTATTGATCTAAACTTTTGCAAATGTAACAATCTCATCCTTCCAGAATTAGCTAACCCAATGATAGTCACAAATGCAGATGGCTCTGAAGGAGCTATTGGTAGCATCACCCATCAAGTAACAATCCTTTTGGACATGCAAGGACATTTGGAATATGCAGATTTCTATGTTACAATCCTGGGAACGTACTCACTTTTCATAGGATACAATTGGCTTGAATGCCACAATCCAGAAGTTGATTGGATTAGGAAGGAGCTAACATTTTCTAGGTGCACCAATCGATGCAAAGTGCACCAACAAGATTGACTCCCATCATCAATGTTCCAATGAGCAATCGAAGAAGAACTTAAGGAAAAAGTACCAATCCAATATCACAATTATCTTGATGTCTTTTCACAGAATGAATCGGAACGAATGCTGATTAGAAAACCTTGGGATCATGCCATCGATCTCAAGGAAAACTTTGAACCAAGAAAAGGTTGCATCATCCCTCTGTCCAATATGAACATGGAAGAGGTTTGAACATTCATTGAAAAAGAACTCAAGAAAGGATATATTTGACCTTCCAAATGACCTCAAACATTACCTGTATTCTTCATTCCCAAGAAAGACAGTAAAAAGCGAATGGTCATTGATTACCGATACCTCAATAACGGGACCATCAAAAATGCTTATCCTTTACCACTAATCCCCCAGTTAATAGATCGCCTCAAGGATGCAGACCTCTTCACCACCATGGATCTAAGATGGGGGTATAACAATATATGCATCAAGGAAGGAGACAAATGCAAAGGAGCTTTTGTCACTCTGCTCAGTTCTTATGAACCACCGGTAATTGTTACAATTTCTTCCATTTCTCCTCATCCTATTGGCTTACTTATCATATAATCTCTTTCCCTCTTTTTCATTGGACTACGTATGGCTCCACTTTTACTTTACCATATCCATCTTCACAGCATCGACTGTGCAAAGCTGCGCGCGCAGCATCGCTCGTCTTTACTAGGCAGTTCATAGCCTGGTCTGTGCATCTTTCTGTCCAGTATGTATTTAAACCCATGTACATTACGAGTAACACCAGTCTTATCCATTTGTTTACCTCTCGCTCTAGGCTTGAGTGTGAATTAAGGGTACTGCTCTATCTCTCATTTACTCGCTTTGGGCTTGATGATTAGCCTTAAAAGCCTCGAACACTGGTCATTGTTGTTGTCTTGCCCTCAAGCATCACAACTTAAGTCTAGGTCGTTACACTTGGATAAGACTACCTACTTGAGCGCAAGACGTTGCCTCAGAAGATTTATATTCTACGTGAAGAATTGATATTCGCCCCCTCGAAATGATACATCAGGAGACTTGCCCAGAATCAGGTTGAAAGATACTTGATAGTAAGCAACAATGTTGGATCCCTTCAACATGGATGATCTCAAAGCAGCATTGATTGATGCTATGAAAGAAGGAACAAAGTCTGAAGAAACGACAAAGAAGATTGCCAAGCCAGGCAAATGGGATGGGGACAAGAAGAAGTTCCGTCTATGGTGGACAAAGATACGTCTCTGGGTTTATGCTCAAACCTGGAAATCAGATAAAGTGCTGGCCACGGTGGTCCTACTTCACCTTGAAGGAAAGGCAGAACCCTTTGCTGCGATGCTATGTATGAAGAAAGGAAAATATACTATAAGGAGTGTAACAAAAGATGAGCACTGATGGGGAAGGTGTGCAAGGCGGTGTCCAAGGCAGTGCGAATAAAGTCCGATGCGGAGGCAACAAGTCCAGGGCAAGATCTTAGTGGGATGGTGTACCAGAGGTATGGCAGAGTAGGCCAGAGATGGGATCAGAGGGGGGCTTTAGGGGTTAGGAGCAGATATGACAGTAATCAAAGGTATTAGTGAGACCAGAAGTAGCAACTCTACTCATTTATGTGAGCACCTTGGAGCATACATCTTGAAAAATCCAATGGAAGATACAATGAAGCTTGCAATCAACTCTACAATGCCCAAGTCACAGCTTGGCCTCAATCACATGCAGCTTGCATGATTTCTTTGTTCACTGGCAGTTGAGGTTATTGCAGCCTACAATCAGAACCCAGAAAAGTAAGTCCCTTTCTTCCTTGCATACATGCTTGTTGCATATGACTGAACAGCTCAGGACATGCCAAGATCTCAAAATTCAAAAATCAAGATGACTGAAAATGACTTGCCAGTGTTTCTGTGGAAGGACAATGGGACAAAGTTTGATGATAAAGATATCTGTGCCAGGCTCTTCTAGGGCTTCTATCTTGAATGAGTTGGTATATTCAGGTCATGAAGCATATTTTTACAAGCCCATCCTCAGGCTCTGCAACTGGCCAATCTTGTGAAGTGTGCTCAAACAATGTAACTTTGCATTGCATGGAGAAGTTTGAGGCAATGCACATAGCATATACTACAGTTATAGTAAGTTTATCTTGGTTATTGCAGCTGCCATTTGATACTTCATTTACTCTACAAGCCTGCTATGCAATCACTGCTTAAACACACTGGAACAAAATGGACATCAAGTTTTCTTTCCACAAGTTCTATCACCTCATTATCAAACTAATTGAAGATTGTGGTGACAAGATGTGGAGAGAAAATCTCCTTAAACATTATAACAAGCATGTCACATTTATTCACTTCCAAGCTACCTATGCTCACAGTTTCCTTTCACAGGCTTCTTTTCAACAATAAAGATGGCCATAATGCTGACAAGTGTGAGCTGAACAACAAGGCATCTATCCCAGCATCAGGAGAATTACTCCAACATATCTGTATTCAAGCAGTGGCACACAATACCAAATATACTATCAGTATGTCTGAAGAAATGGGCAATATGTCTGAAGAAACCTAATGTTCTATTCCTCTGCTCACTTCTCCTCACAGCCACATGGTAGATGAAGGTGGTTCCAGTCATGGCCAGTCACTGCCAGTGCAAAACCCATTGGATGCCAATCCCATTTCCATCCTGACATACCCATTTGCTAATCTTTCTCATGCCTCTCTCCTGGATTGCCTTATGCCTCAGTTGGATTATCTCATGCCTCTACCAGATTGTCCCATGCTTTCATAGGATCTTCTTGTACCTCTGTCGGTTCCATAGTTCTGTCCAACCCAAAATTGAGTGACTTGTCTGACCTTGACAAACTTGAAGTGGAGTTAGCACATAGGCCAAGCCAAAAAAGGTATTGGCTCAGAAGGAAAAATAGCATGCTGTCCAAGCAACAGTGGGGCAAGGTGAAGAGGAGCATGTGGCCACCAACACTCCCAAGCAGGCTGGCAGGAACACTCATAAAAAGGGGGAAAGTGCCTAACTCTGTCAGGTAGGTACCTGTCCATTCTTCTACTTCTTTCTCTCACTACAGCATGCAGCCTTATCAGCATTTTGATGTGTTACTTATTGTTACTTAGCACTACTTATAACCACTTATCCAAGCTATAAGTAGATTTTAAATAGATTGAAATAAGTAGCTTTAAGTAGGTTCCAGTCTACTTGCCCGCTACTTATTTCACTTGCTTATTGCTTATTTTACTTGCAGACAACTTGTACAAGTGCAGATTAAGTGGAATAAGTACAAGGTAAGCAAATCAACATGCCAGCTGCCATATGGTAAGTAAATGGTAAGTAAATGGTAAGTCCAAGATAAGGATCAGGAAAATGTGGGGTGATTAATGAAATAGGTAAAAGGAGCAACAGGGATATTGGGATATCAATACAAGTGAAAAACATGGGATACAAGCAGGTATTGATAATGGGCAGTACATATCAGTGGGACATAAGTGGGGTATACTGCAGAAATGCAACAGGACAAGGAAGATATCCTATGCAGATAGATAAGAATTGGTCTAACTGCAAGAAACCACTTATGTACATATGCCAACATATCAGTGGCCACAAGAGATGTGGCTGTGCAAGATCTATTCCTGCAGTGTGCCAGCATCAGCAGTGTCAGACATGCCTTCTTGATGATCACCATAATCTGATTGGGTTCCCAGGTTTTCATGTGCACCGTGAGCCACCTTGTGGCTTCACCCCAGTGTTGCTCAAAGAATGTGCCTTCCTTTCCAGACTGCTCATTCATCTTTGGTGGCATCTTCAGGTTAGAGTTCTGGAACTCCTGGATCATCTCAACCATGATGTGACCTTTGGCAATGAGATGCAGTGCACGTTTGAGCTACTAATGCATTAGGAATGCCAATCATGGTATTCAGCACTTACCGCAGTAGCACAGAGACCAATAATACCAGCATATGTTCTCAATGGAGGCTCCATGGGGACATAGGATTGCATTGCACCGTGAACATACTGGAGGTGTCCCATGTTGAGGAGTTGGAGGATGGAATGCAAAGTCAGCTTCTTTGGTGTCAAGGTGTAAATACAAAAAGCTGAGATTATGAAGGAAAAGGTTAGCCATATAAGTGATGTCATAGTTGTTCTCAGCAGCAGCTGCCGCCAGGAAGCTGAGCATGATAGCAAGGGCAGTGGAGCTGATGTTGTGATGCCAGTCACACAGTTTTTGATATGCCTAAACATGTCATCAAAAACTAGGAGCAGTCAAGGACATATATGTGTCGAATGGATAAGTAGGGTACCTAGTACATATATCCTAACTAAACTAGTAGTAGTGCAAAGGACATCCAGACATAGTCCGTGCATGTCTGCAGTCAGTCCGCTCTGAACATACATCAGTCCTGATTCATCCCTACTGGACATTGTTATGATTTCTCCATTTCCTCCTCACCCTATTGGCTTACTTATCATATGACTTCCTTCTTCTTTCTCATTGGACTACTACATATGATCCCACTCTTACCTTACCATATCCGTCTTCACAGCATTGACTACGCATGGCTGCATGCACAGCATCGCTCGTCTTTACTAGGCAGTTCATAGCTTGGTCTGTGCACTTCTCATTCCAGTATTTAAACCCATGTACATTACCATACTCCTCAGTCTTATCCACTTGTTTACCTCTCGCTCTAGGCTTGAGTGTGAATTAAGGGTACCGCTCTACTTTCATCTCTACTCTCATCTACTCGCTTCAAGCTTGACAATTAGCTTTGAAGCCTTGAACATTGGTTGTATTTGTTGTCTTGCCCTCAAGTGTCATGACTTAAGTTTAGGTCATTACAGACATACACTGGACCTTATGTAATAAGACATGCATATACTGCAAGGTCTTCGCATACCCTCTGGGGGTTGCTTAGATGCTTAGGATACAGTATATATACCAGGGAACCCTCCCTAATGTAATAGAACAAGTTCTCTGTCTCTCTCCTATCATCTGTGCTCATCTCAACCGCCTAGGTAAGTCTGGTGGCCTTCCCTCACACCTACATGCTCTGCTTGACAATACATACTATTGAAATAATAGTGCCATACTTATTGAAGTCTATAGTGGAAGAGTCAAGGTCCTCATTGTAGTCTATAAAAAGCAGCAGCACAAATGCAACTGCACTGTATGAGATGGACCAGACATTGTCATGTCCACCTGCCCATAACAATAGCATGGGTATGATTACCTGCTGCCATTTGTTGTCTACAAGCACTGGCAGCTTGTGGGGAAGATTGGCTTTGAAGGGGTGCATGTGAGTGAATCCTGATGTGACAGACAAGGAAATAGAGCCTAGGATCACTGATGAGGAAGCAGCAGCAGCAGCAGCATGATTGGCTTGTGAGAGTTGCTTGAGGCAGCTGAGAGGTTTCATCCTCCTTGTTGGGGCAGGCCCAGGGGTCTTTGGTGATAGGGCTGAGATATTCTTGTCTGTTTGTGGGGCAATTTTGAATTTCTTGGTTGGATTGGCAAGCATGTTGATGCAACTCTAGATATGATTGGTTAATGTTATATCTGATTTCATCCAATTAGTTCACCTGGTTGGTAAAGTGAGATGTGGCTGTAAGGCATCTTGCACTGTGCACAGCATTTACATGGCACCTTGCAGTCACTGTCTGCTCTGACCCATCCACCTCCATCAGCTCATCAGGCTCTGTTGCCATGTCTGAGAGGTTACCCTCCTAGCTGTTGTGCTCACCCATGACAAGTTGTCTTTGGGTGCTTTGCACTTCTGCCCAGTGATGCCACCTGTGAGCAAGGAAGGCACCTGGGTGATCTCCACAACAGTGGCCTGCTGGCAAAACTAGGTGGGCATCCATCCAATTGCTACAAAGACTCTACTCACATGCTTCATTTGCTCCAGCCTTTAGAGCATCCAAATGTTTGAGGCTGTGATTGCCATCATCTCTGAATCCATCATGGTTAGTGTTTTCTTCCTCTGCATTTTCTTCGCATTCATTGCTGATGTAACTAGTTGCTGCTGTACAGCCTGAGCTAGCTTTGGATAGGATTGTTGATGATGGAGCAGACTTTGATAAACTTGAAGTCAGTGTGCTGAGAGGCCCTGAGCTGCCAATGGCCTGATGGGCATTTTTCACACACAATGTTCATTTGTCGACCTTGGCAAGGATTTGTGCTCAGTGAGTGGGACTGTCGTCAGATGGTGACCATAGCAAGTCAATATAGAAAAGTGTTGACTCAGTGAGTAACAGCATGATGCACTAGGGAATAACCTTAATTCTTCTGACCAATCAGTCATGCCAAAGTCACTATCAACTGCTTGTGGCAATGCAGTACTATAACACTTAGGGAGCTTGGCTGCCCCAGCTGGCAGTGGCTGCTGTTGTGAGTGCTGGTGGTGAGCCTGTGCTGCTGCAAGCAAATCATACAGCCCAAGCTTTTTGGTGTTCTGTGCCTGCACTGGACTGCCATTGCTGCCACAGCCATTGGGCTTGGGGTCAACATGGACACCTGTGGCTGCCCCATCTTCTGAGGCATGAGGCAAGTTGGGAATCACATTTGATAGTTATTTGGTTGTGCTTACTTTGGGCCTAGGGTACCACAGCTGCAGTGACACTGTTTTTGATGTTCACTACAGGCTTTGTAGGGTGAATGCCCTTCTTTGGTGCCCTTTTTGAGGTTTGGGTGGTCTTCATATTGTGCTCAACAGAAGCAATATTGTCCAAGGTGAGGAGTGCCTTGTTGTGCTGCTGGACTGAGAGCTCAAATTTTTGTAGGTTGTCAGCAACCTTCTTGGTGTGAGTCTGTTGCTTTGGAGGAGCATCAGGCAGGCCTGGATGCTTGTTGGAATTGGCTGCACGTGTCCGGCATGGTGAAACAGGTGGGTAGAGAGGTTGCATAATGAGTGGATTGAAGGTGACTGATGGTGTGGAATTCAGAAAACTGGAAGTGAGTGAAGGTGAGCAGGAAAGTAATAAATGTTTTTGGGCCCATCCCATTGCATTTTATTGGAGTTCAGGTTTGCCCTAACCGTCAATGTTACCCTTATAGCTCCTGGATGCTCCCCTTGTTTTTACTAAGGTTCTGGAACTATGTACATTCATTTTTCCCTTTTGTTGCTTCCTCACACATCATAATACTTGGCCCATTCTGTAGCCAAGTTCCATGTCCATGCTCTCCTCACACCTTAGTTGCTGTGCTAAAATCCATGCATGCATCCCATGCAAATTTCCCAACTGCAAGTGATGGTTTGGCAACAAGAGTGGCCCTATGAAGCATGTCAACTGCCACCACCATCTTGAAATGTTGAAGACCATCATTGATTCAATGTACAGCTGTTCAAATGCTGTTGGCGACATTGATGGATCTCCACTACATCATAATGCAGACTTGGACTTGGATTCAAATGAAAATGCCAACCCATTTGACTTGGACTCCCAATGGTACAGGCCCAGAGCCAAGGTTTATCACAACCACAACTACCATAATAAATTGACTGGTATGGCTCTACAATTCAATCTTCTTGCATGCCTGTATCTTATCTTTTGTCCACCACAGTGCTTCCTTGCAATGCAAATGGCAAATTCCTCCCTGCTGATGCTCCACCATTACCATACACCGAAAGGGCAAACAGCAACTGGAGTCC
Organism: Tylopilus microsporus; assembly: GCA_038093755.1. Classification (NCBI taxonomy): domain Eukaryota; kingdom Fungi; phylum Basidiomycota; class Agaricomycetes; order Boletales; family Boletaceae; genus Tylopilus; species Tylopilus microsporus. The sequence continues at coordinate 1,606 of JBBPSU010000177.1, read as the reverse complement.
TTTCAAGGACCACATACAATTCAAGCTGGCTGACCTCCTCTACACACAAATCCAGATGTCAGCTTCCAATGTGAACAAACTACTCAACATATTCACCACCTACATGCAAAAGCATGATGATCAGCCCCTGTTTGCCAGTTGTGCCAAGCTGTACAACCTGATTGACAGTGCACAAGTAGGTAACACTGCTTGGTGGTGTTTTGGAGTCAAGTACAGTGGTGACCAGATGGACAACCCCTCTCCCTGGATAGATGATGTATACAATGTCTGGATGTGTGATCCTGAAAGTGCTATCACTAACATTCTCAGTAATGCTGACTTCACCAACTTGTTGGACCTCGTCCCATATACGATATGGCCACAGATGCCTGCCACTGGCAGGATTTCATGTCAGGTGACTGGGCCTGGGATGAGGCTGTAAGTATCACTAGCACATTTGAGCTCATCACTAACTACCACTTCTCCAGGATGCTATTGCCAAAGACCCTGATAACTATGATGGTGCTACCCTTCTACCAGTTATCCTTGGGTCAGACAAAACCACTGTGTCGGTTGCCACTGGGCAACATGACTACTATCTTCTTTACCTTTCAATTGGCAATCTCTACAACACAGCACAACACTTACACAAGAACAGCATGAAATTGATTGTATTTTTGGCAATGCTGAAAAGTAAGGAGTGTTTGATTCTATATATAGTGGCTCAAATAAGTGTCCCAATGTTTGGATGTTTTTCACTAAACATGATGGTACCTGATAACCACTAACCCTTGTCCTAAGCTATGAGTGTATGAAATATGGTACATACTCTTGGCTTTCTATCCATCCAAGATTAAATTATAGAATTCAGTTTAGATTTGATCAAATGGCAACTAAATTAAAATGACACCTCATTGGGACACTTATTTGACCCTGAGCTTTTTGAAATGTTTAGTCCCTGGTATGAGCTCCCTTGGTCTTAATAACTACTTCAAACCTTCTGGGCATGCTTTCTAACTACTCCTGACATTGTTCCATAGCAATCCTTTCCCACTGTCCCACTATCTTGCTTGATAATCAATCAATTCTGGTAGAAACACATTTAGTAACTAAATGGTATTTTTTAAGGTGGTTTCAAGTGTGATTACCTTCTAAACTGGCCTATTAAGTCCTATAGTGTGCCAGGTACTATTGGAAGTCCAGCCAATAAAGCACAGACTTTATGATAGCCATTCTACATGATTTACTTTTATCATCAGTCAGGCTATTATTTAGTAAATCATTACTAGCAAGGCCAATGATACTGTTTAGGCTGTACAACTCATACACTCTATTATTGCTATATCTGTATGTCCTGAAACTATTTGAAATATCCTTTAAAAAGTCTTACCAGCTGCCATGATAAAGAAGACAAAGTCACTATTTTTTAAGGGTTATGAAAAACAATGTTGATATAAATTATGAATGACTGAAACAAAGTCATATCAACCCATAGGACTGAAATAAGCAAGGTTGTGCTAGATGGGCAGTGTATATACACAAAATGTAAAGGGAAAAGTTAATTGCTAGTAAAGTCAAAGATATAATAAGGCTTATAGGAGGTTTACTAATGGTATAAGACTATATA